>JAJMKJ010000002.1:0-153791 GCA_030569255.1 Insectozyma sakaeoensis | reverse complement strand
AGGATAAATTAGGTAAAAGAATACTACTATTACTACTATAACCATAATCTTAAGACTTAAATAATGCTATCTTCAACATAAGAGAGAAAGAAAATTATTCACGTTAATTCTAAATATTTAAATTAATGAGCTAAATTTTACTTTCCATGGTTATAACCACAGGGGCAATATTAATATAGATACCAATGAAATGATATTGTTGGCAAGAATCAATAAGTTTTCTAAAGAGACTTAAAATAGGCGAATTTTGAACCAAGTTATTTACCAATAAAATGAAGGACAAATACTACAGAAATTAGCAGTATTGAATGTGAGCAAAGTGGACAAATGAAGGAGGGAATATCGAAGAACATGGTCGTTACAGAACAAAAACAATGATTTGACACGAGAGAAAAAATTGAATGAAGATATGAATGGAAAACATGAAGTGTATGTGGGTTGACATATAGTCACACGTAGTTTATGAAGGTAAACTGATGTCGTTTCACCTTTAACTTTCATCAGTCCAAAATTGGGGACTCAATTATGTTCACATTTTAAAATCATTCAAATGGTAACTTTCTTTATCGAATGGTCTTAAACTGATAAAAATTGAATAAACAAAAAAATTTTTATCTTATCGCTTGATCAACCCCAGATTTACATAATGTGGCACCTTGAAATATTTGCTGGTCATATCCCTATTAACATGGATGTTTTTTGTAAACACAGTAGTTTGTTACGATAGAAAACTGTAGTTCAAGTTTCTATAACTCAAGTATCAAGATTGTTATTTCAAGTAAAAAGATCGCAGTTAGCCCTTCTAGATTGCGAACCTACAATTTCACAGTCAACAATGCTTAGCAACCTGTCGAGGTGGTAGCGACTTTTTTGTTTATGACGCCATAATTTCTGAACGAATAATTGAAAAAATTGATTCGATTTGTTCTTATTTATTTTTAATTTCAATTATAGCCTAAATGTAGATCAAAATTGTTTGAACGATTCGCTCTAAGGGGATTGATTGTTTATTACATATTAAACACGAGTCGACAACCCAATTTGCACCGAAAATGAATTTAAATTGATTATTGAATTTATTATTGACTCCATCAGCGTTGATGGTTAGTTACTGCTATACATACTTGCAATTAGTGCTTTTATTTAATGTTTGCTGTCAAATGTACTTAGTTTTCTAGATTCCTGATCTTCCCGAGGTCCCGGTGCCCCGGGTGAAGTTTTGAACGAGAACAAAAACAACGCCAACGTATTTTCAAAAACAGGAATGATTACATAATGTATTACATAAATGTAATCGTTGAAAATCGAAATTTGGGGTAGTTTAATCCCACATGTAAAAAAAATTAAGGGTAGTATAAATAGTTTGGTAAATTATCACCATATCTTTTTTTTTCAACAAATTTCCTTCATATTTATTATAGTTATTAATTGATTGGTTTATACTACATTCAATTAATACTCTTATTTATTCTATTATTCATACACACTAAACAAACTTAAGATTATCATGGTTAAAGTTACTATTTTGGGTGCTGCTGGTGGTATTGGACAACCTTTATCATTATTAACTAAATTGAACCCAAATGTCGATGAATTATCATTGTTTGATGTTTTCAATACTCCAGGTGTTGGTGCTGATTTGAGTCATATTAATACCAATTCAACTGCCAAAGCATTTGTACCACCTTCGAAAGAAGATAAAACACAATTGGCTGAAGCATTAAAAGATTCTAATTTGGTCATCATTCCAGCAGGTGTTCCAAGAAAACCAGGTATGACCAGAGACGATTTATTTAACATCAATGCAGGCATTATTAAATCTTTGGCCGAAGGTGTTGCCGAAAACAGCCCAAAAGCTTTTGTATTGGTCATTTCAAATCCTGTTAATTCAACAGTGCCAATTTTTGCCGAGACTTTAAAACAAAAGGGTGTTTATGATCCAAAAAGATTATTTGGTGTAACAACTTTGGACATTGTTAGAGCAAACACTTTTATTTCACAATTGTTCCCAAAAGAATCAAAAGCTTCTGATTTCAATATTAATGTTGTTGGTGGTCATTCTGGTGAAACCATTGTACCATTGTATTCATTGGGTAATTCAAAGCCATTCTATGATAAATTGAGTGAGGAACAAAAGAAAGAATTGATTAAAAGAGTTCAATTTGGTGGTGATGAAGTTGTTCAAGCTAAGAATGGTGCTGGTTCAGCTACTTTATCAATGGCTTATGCTGGTTACAAATTGGCTGAATCCATTTTAAGTGCCATAAATGGTAAATCTGGTATTGTTGAATGCACTTTCTTGAATTTGGATTCTTCAATTAAAGGTGCTTCTGAAGCCAAAAAATTGGTTGGTAATTTGGAATTTTTCTCATTACCAGTTTTATTAGGTAAAGATGGTATCGAAGAAGTTAAATATGATGTTATAAACGAAGTCAACGATGACGAAAAGAAATTGTTGTCCGTTGCAATCGATCAATTATCTAAGAATATTGAAAAAGGTGTTGCTTTTGCAACTAAATAAATTTAGGACTAGTGATTTTAAAAAAAACATAGCTTTCATTGATTACATTCTTTATATTTATGTTCCACTTTTATTCAACTCTCAAAATTTGAATCATTCAAAGGACTTGAATCATATTTTATATTCAGTTATCGAGTGTCTATTTTTGAACATCATTAATAATGTAAAATAACGAGCAATTAGAAGTTTTAATGGTACTTCAACCTGGAAATAAATAGACACCAGATTTTATATTAGGCATTTCGAATCGATTATTTCTTGAATTGAATTATGTTTTGAGACAAATTTTTGAAAATTAGACTCGATATTTTCTGCACCAAGGCTTGAAATGAAATTTGGCAAATTTAACATTATGTTGATTACCTCTTCCTTAGTAAACTTCTTTATCTCAACGCTTTCAATCAATCTTGATTCAGTCACTAATTTATTAACTAACTTTAAATGATACTCTATACTCTGTATAAGATAAAAAATAATTACACTCTGATTTGACTTCAAAATCTCAAACTGTAGTAGACTATAGATTTCAAAATCACTTGGTGTTAGTACAATCAAATTGAATTCCGTAGTAAAGCGATTCAAAAATTGTTTTATTTCTAGATTAGTATTTACATCAATACTAACTTCGATAAAGTATATTGATAACCAAGATTTGACAAATTTACCATGCAATGTAATCATGTTGAAATGTGTTGCAAAAAAAAATCAAAAAACCAATTAAGTTTAAAATCAAAATGGAACAGTGGTATACCATTATTGATTAGCATTCAGTAATTCAAAAGAGAAAATTTTAATCGTCATATTATATTAAAAGTTTTTAGAATCAAATATGACCAACCCCACAACTTGTGATTATGTTCTGTTGATGTTCAATGAAACTTAAATCAAACAAATATTCCAATTGATAAGAATCTCAAGAAAGTAAGGTATTGAGTACCTGTTGAATGAATCACCATATTTCGATTTATTTCTAATCAGAGAATACACAATTCTGCTTCAACACCATTGCATCGGAAAATAACAAAACAAGCTTTAATCTACTATAAGTTTATTCTATTCCAAAATTACCTCTCACTACCTTGTTAGATATTAAATTAAGAAAAAGGTGACAAATTGCAATTTATGGACTTTAATTTCCATAAATTGAATTCAAAATGTTACAAAACGATAGTGAAGAATTGAGTTCACATTAGTCATCATCCACAATATCTAATCGTCAATTTTCTTAACATGAGTTGAACAAATAATTCGAAACGTTACTTGTCAGCTAACTTCATTATTAACAAATAGTATGCTAATGTATTATAATCAAATATTTTAATGCCAGCAAAACTTCTTTCATCACATAATTGATAACATTGATTTGATAGTTTGATACCAAAAACTCGATATCCATTGAAAATTAAAGTTTAAGTTTATGAGTCTATCAAGTCATTGTAGTTGAATAACTAAGTTTGCTGTTTAAAGTAATATTCTCCTTTTTAGTTCTCACTCACTCACTCGATCATTTTATAAATTTTTGTTCTCCTAAAAAAATTGTTTTCTAAATCATTTTCAACAAATCATTTTTATATAAACACATTTAATTTCTTCCAATTACTAGTGATTATATAAATACTTCAAATCAATCATGGATATTAATATTCAAGATTTTGATGGAATTGTTAAGAAATTCTATGAAAATCAAGATAAAGAATCACAACAATTTTTAAATGAGTTTCAAGAAAATCCTGATTCATGGAAATTACTGGACAAAATTTTATCCAATTCTAATTACCCACAATCAAAATATATTGCTTTGAGTTGTTTGGATAAATTGATCAAATACAGGTGGAAGACGATATCTGATCAAGAAAGAATGGGAATAAGAATGTTTATTATAAATATGATTATAAATCTATGTGAATCAGATGATGAATTTTTGAATCCAACTTCGAGAGCTTTAATTAGTAAGACTGATTTGACTTTGGTTTCAATATTAAAACAAGAATGGCCACATAATTGGCCCGAATTTATCCCTGAGTTAGTCATGTCATCAGAATCGAGTTTCAATGTTTGTGAAAACAATATGATTATATTGAAATTATTGAGCGAAGAGGTCTTTGATAGCGAGGATCAATTGACACAAGCAAAAGCCCAACAGTTGAAAATCAGTATGAAGAATGAATTTGAGAAGATTTTCGATTCATGTTATAAAGTTTTAGATCGTGCATCGAAGCCTTCCTTGATCATAAGTACATTGAATGCATTATTGAAATACTTACAGTGGATTCCAATTAATTACATATATGATTCAAATCTATTGGAAATATTAACGAATAAGTTTTTGGCACCCAGTGATACACGAGCAATTACCTTAAAATGCTTAACCGAAATTTCGAACTTGAAAACTAATATGAACTATGAAACAAAAAATTTATTGTTTTTTAAAAATACATTGGCGCAAATTTATTTAATTGTTCCGCAAAACACAAATTTAAAGGAAAGTTATAAAATTGCAAATTCATCAGATCAATCATTTTTACAAGATTTAGCGATGTTTTTATGCACATTTTTATCCAATCACTTGATTTTATTAGAAAAGCAGCAAGATCCTGAGGTCAAAGAACTTTTACAAAATTCATTATTCTATTTATTAAATTTATCAAGAATTGAAGAACGAGAATTATTTAAAACATGCTTGGATTTTTGGTCTAGTTATGTGTTTGGGTTATTCAAAGAAATAAGAGAATTGCCAAATAATGAATTAAGTCCAATGATGCAATTATCTTATGGTTCAAGCTTGAGACCTACTTCGTCGGGTGGCGCACCTGACCCTGCTATTTTATCTAAATTTAATTTAAGACAACATCAATATTCAGAAGTATTATCCAAATTGAGGTTAGTTATAATTGAAAATATGGCAAGACCTGAGGAAGTTTTGGTCGTTGAGAACGATGAAGGTGAAATTGTAAGAGAGTTTGTGAAAGAAAGTGATACAATTCAATTATATAAATCAATGAGAGAAGTATTGGTGTACCTAACTCATTTGAATGTGATTGATACTGAACAAATTATGATTGAAAAATTGGCAAGACAAATTGACGAAAGTGAATGGTCGTGGCAAAATATTAATACCTTATGTTGGGCAATCGGTTCAATCTCAGGTGCAATGAATGAAGATATGGAGAAGAGTTTCTTGGTAAGAGTTATAAAAGATTTATTAAGTTTGACCGATATGAAACGTGGAAAAGACAATAAAGCTGTTGTTGCATCTAACATCATGTATATTGTTGGACAGTATCCTAGATTTTTGAAAGCACATTGGAAGTTTTTGAAAACAGTTGTAAACAAATTGTTTGAGTTTATGCATGAAACTCATGAAGGTGTTCAAGATATGGCATGTGACACTTTTATTAAAATTACTACAAAATGTAAAAAACATTTTGTTGCATTACAACAGCATGAAACTGAACCATATATAAATGAGATAATTAGAGATATTCAAAGCATAACTGAAGATTTACAACCACAACAAGTTCATACATTTTACGAAGCTTGTGGTATAATTGTTAGTGCGCAAACTAATAAAGATGCCAGGAATAAATTGTTGGGAGAATTGATGAATTTGCCAAATATGGCTTGGAGTGCAATAATTCAACAAGCCGGTCAAGACCCACAATTATTGAGTGATTCGGATACAGTTAAAATCATTGCGAATATAATCAAAACAAACGTTGCCGTTTGTAAGTCATTGGGTCCAGGATTTTATCATCAATTGGGGGTGTTATATGTTGATATGTTATCTTTATACAAGGCAGTTCTGTCAATGATTTCAGATTTAATCTCACGAGAGGGTATTATAGCTACAAAGACCCCCAAAGTGCGTGGCTTAAGAACAATAAAAAAGGAAATCTTAAAAATGATAGAAACTTATATAAATCAAGCTGACAATTTACAAGAAATTGTACGCGATTTGACACAACCATTGTTTAATGCCGTTTTAGAAGACTATTCGTCAAACGTTCCTGATGCAAGAGACGCAGAAGTTTTGAGATGTTTGACTGCGTTGGTAATAAAGGTTGGTCATTTAATACCTGATGGAGTGGTGTTGATCTTACAAAATGTTTTTGAATGTACATTAGACATGATCAAGAATGATTTTATTGAATATCCAGAGCATAGAGTTGAATTTTATAAGTTATTGAAGGAGATCAACCTCAAGTCTTTCCAAGGTTTATTACAATTGAGCGGCGAAGCATTCCAGTCTTTGATTAACGCCGCTTTATGGGCTTTCAAACATAATAACCGAGAAGTTGAGGATAATGGATTATCTTTGACTTTGGATTTGATTGAGAATGTTGAAAAATTGGGCGACACTCCATTCACTCGTGCGTTTTATGAAAATTTCTATTTCCAAATTTTGAGTGATACATTTTATGTTTTTACTCAACCTGATCACAAAGCTGGGTTTAGATATCAAGCTCAATTACTAGCACAACTAATTCATTTGGTTGAAGATGACGTAATTAAATATCCATTATTTACCCCTGATCAAATGCCACAAGGATCAACTAACAAAGAGTTCCTAAAACAATACTTATCTCAAGTTCTCAGTTCGGCATTTGAAAATTTACAACAAGAACAATTGAAAAACTTCCTACAAGTTTTAACTACTGTTTATAATGATTTATTCAAATTTAAATCTATCCTTAGAGATTTCTTGGTGCAATTGAAGGAGTTTGGTGGCGATCCAACCGATTACTTGTTTGCTGAAGATAAACAGTTGGAAAAAGAAGAACAAGACAAAAAACAAAGAGAGTCTGATATGAAAGTTGGTGGTTTGATTAGACCATCTGAAATGGATGACGATTGAGAGAATGGTAGTGTAACATGATCAAATAAATATACCTAAATAAAACATAAATTCAATTTACCTTCGGTTTTTTTTTTCTTTTTTTTTTTCTCTTTTCTTTTCTTTCTTCATCACCAGAAGATCAGTTCCAATCGAACATGGCTCTTGTCTTTTCCCAGAGCCATCCGGGAATTGTCTTCAATTATTAAATGGTGTATCAATTTAATTTTTGGAAAATCAGCAAGTCAAAACTAAATTTTTTTAGCTTTTTCAATTTTTCAAGTGCTTCAAGCTAGGTGGTTTGAATCAATTGAAGGTTTGATTACGCTCAAATGATTAAAATTGTTTTTATTCTGTAAAATACAGAACCAAAAAGTTTGAGAAGTTAAAGCCAGAGTGAACTTTCACGTCATTGAATATACTCCATCATTTTTAAGTAAATTATTCATAATATTTTTAATGAACGACAGTATTGGATTTGTAAGAATTTGAAAATTGCAAACGTATCGATGCCAGGAGTACCATAATCAACCTTCAGGTGACACGATACTCAAAAAGATTTTGAGTGTTATTTTGAATCCAATCGCAATCCAGTTTGGAATCGAAAAAAGTAACATCACTATGACAAGAATAAGATTACATGTTGTCGTAATGGCTTATAGCTCATTGTTTTATTATCACTATGTACATTAGTTTTTTGCTAATTGGTTTTTAGATATACCATAAGCAAGTAAAGAATCTTGTAATTTTATAATTGACTTTTTAGGACCAGGTACCGAACCTTTTACTATTATTATACCAGCTTTTGCGTCAGTACTTAAAACTTCTAAATTGAATTTTGTTGAATTTATACCACCCATTCTACCTTCACCTCTATGACCAGGGAAAATTCTACCTGGGTCTTGATTACCACCATGTCCACCAGCTTTACGATGAGTCTTGGTTACACCATGTGATGCAGGTTGACCTTTGAACCCCCATCTTTTCATACCACCAGCAAAACCTTTACCTTTTGTTATACCTTTCACATCAATCATCTGCCCAACAGCAAAATAATCAGCAGTTATCTCTGAGCCTAAAGGTAAATTATCTTTTAAAATTTTCGAGTCTCTTACTCTGAATTCTCCGATTTTATATTTTGGCGCAACGCCAGCTTTTTCAAATATTTTCAAAGAGTTCAAACCTAACTTCAAATTCTTGAATCTATCAATAGTCCCTAACAAAACTGAATCATAACCAAATTGATCACTAGTTTTATAGTCCAATACTTCTACTGCATCAACTTCTATGACTGTGGCTGGGAATTGTTCACCTTTGTCAGTAAACCAAGTGATCATACCTCGTTTGATACCAAAGATACCAGGTCTTTCCAATAATTGTCTACGCTTGTTACGTTCTTCAATAGAATGTTGCTTTGTTGGTGGAACAGTCCTAATACTTGGTATAGCATGTATTGAGGTGATTTTGGCTGCATTCCTCACTTGGTGTATTTGATATGTCGACAGTCTAGCCTTGAAACTTAGACCAAACATGATTATTCACAAAAAAATTTTTTGATTTTTTTTTTCTTTTCCCTATTGAAAGAGATCAAACGAATAATTGATAATTGTGTATATACAAGATAAAATTTAAAAATAACTACTTAATCTTTCTTTCCTTCAATTTGATAGTCTCGTTATCAATAAAAATACCTTTACCTTTATATGGTTCTGGTTTTTTCCATAATCTAATTGATGCAGCAAATTGCTTTACTTTTTCATAATCATTACCTTCTATAATTAACCTTGTTGGATTTGGAGTAGATACTTTTAATCCTTGCGGTACCTCTAATCTTGGTGTAAATGGAAATCCCAATTTTAACAGGATGAATTCTTTATTGGAGGTTGGATCTTTTTCAATTATCGCTCTGAACCCCGTACCAACAAATTTCACGATAGATAAATGGCCTTCAGTTATACCTGTTATATTACGCTGTAAAATAGCTCTGGTGGTACCCCATAATGATCGTTGTAATCTATTAAATGGTTTTTGTACAGTCAAATGTAATTGTTTGTTTTCTTCATCAGCACGTATCTTAATAAATGGAGCTAGTTCTTGTCTAATTTTGCCTAACGGACCACTTATTATTAATTGTCTGTTCAATTCATAGATATCACTTTTATTTTGAAATTTTTTACAAAATTCAATTGGTATTTGTTCTATTGTATACGTGACCCCTTCAGCTAACCTCACAGGTTTCTTACCTATGTTGGAGCAACATTTATTAGATGTTGAAAAAAAACGTATCCCACTCAACCACCTACTCATGACACACACTGATTTGAAAATTTAAGATTGAATACTTCGAAGGTTAAATTTTTTCCACTGGTGAAAAAAAAAAAAATTAAAAAAATTGATTACCAAAATACACGTATTGAAATTTATCAAACTTCAACTCATCTCATTGCAGGATAATAATGGTTAGAGCTTTAAAACATCATGAGAAGAAGCTTCTTAAGAAGGTAGATTTTTTAGAATGGAAACAAGACAAGGGGCATAGAGATACTCAAGTTATGAGAACGTATCATATACAGAATCGTGAAGATTATTTTAAATATAATAAAATTTGTGGTGATATAAAGAAGTTAGCTCATAAATTATCAATGTTGAAGCCTACAGATCCGTTTAGATTAAAACACGAGCAGCTAATATTGGAAAAGCTATATAACATGGGCATATTGGCTACAAAATCGAAAATATCGGATTTGGAAAACAAAGTGACTGTTAGTGCATTTTGTAGAAGAAGAATTGGTGTTGTTATGTGTAGATTGAAAATGGCTCAAACTTTAACCGATGCAATCACATTCATTGAGCAAGGTCATGTGAGAATAGGGCCAAACATAATCACTGACCCTGCCTATTTGGTAACAAGAAATTTAGAAGATTACTTGACCTGGGTTGACACATCGAAAATAAAGAGAAACTTATTGAAGTATAAGAACAAAATCGATGATTATGAATTATCTTAATATATATTTCGTATTGTAAATTCAACTGGTAGCATCTCATCACTATAAGCAGCAGCTCATTGCAAAAAATTAAAACCTCGATATATTTATCATGTCATCATTTTCAGATTTAGGAATTTCAAAATGGTTATGTGAGTCTTTGGATGCTATGAAAATACACAAACCAACTTTGATTCAACAGAAATGTATACCCGCAATTTTAAAAGGTCATGATTGTATTGGAGGTGCAAAAACAGGGTCGGGTAAAACCATTTCGTTTGCAAGTCCAATATTAACCAAGTGGTCTGAGGATCCATTTGGTGTATATGGATTAGTCCTCACACCAACAAGAGAATTGGCTTTGCAGATAGCCGAACAATTTGTTGCGCTAGGTTCCAATATGAACATTAAGTGTTGTGTTATAGTTGGTGGTGATGACTTTGTAAAACAAACAATTGAGTTACAAAAAAAACCCCATTTTATTATTGCAACTCCGGGGAGATTAGCGGACCATATTATAAACAGTGGCGATGATATCGTTAATGGGTTAAAAAGGATAAAATTTTTAGTTCTCGACGAGGCTGATCGTTTATTGAGTAACAGTTTTGGTAGTGATTTACAACGATGCTTCAGTATTTTACCATCTAGCGAACATAGACAAACGTTATTGTTCACAGCCACTGTTACAGATGCAGTTAAAACGCTTAAAGATAAACCTCTTCCTAAAGGAAAATTACCAGTATTTATGTATGAAGTTGAAACCAGCGACAAAGTAGCAATTCCATCAACGTTAGCTATAAATTATATTTTCATACCATCACATGTTAAGGAGGCATACTTAAACAGTTTACTAAACCTAGACAGTTTCAAAAACAAAGTTGCAATCATATTTGTGAATAGAACTGTAACGGCCGAAGTTTTGAGACGAACACTTCGAAAGTTGGACTTTAGGGTCACTTCACTTCACTCAGACATGCCACAACAAGAAAGAATTAACTCATTACATAGATTTAAAGCAAATGCAGCAAAAATATTAATTGCGACTGATGTTGCGAGTAGAGGGTTAGATATACCCGAAGTTGAATTAGTCATAAATTTCGATATACCTGCAAATCCAGACGATTTTATACATAGAGTGGGTAGAACCGCGAGAGCAGGGAGGAAAGGAACATCAGTATCAATGGTTAGTGAAAAAGATATTGATCGGATTCAATCCATCGAAGAACGAATCAACAAGAAAATGGAATTATTAGAAGAAATAAATGATGATTTGGTAATAAAAGAGTCACTTACCTTGACTTCGACAGCTAAAAGAGAATCCCTTATGGAAATGGATAAGGAGAATTTTGGCCAACGTAAGAAAATAAACAAAAAGAAACATGGTAAAATAGTTAAGCCAAGTAAATAATATATACTATGAATCTTCTAAATAGCCTTCTACGATCATTAAAATGTTTAATCCAACCAACGTCACAACTATACCAGATATGCAAATGACAGTTGATAAATTATTGAAACTATAAGTCGATATTTTTGACTTCGCATAACGCTTGATTGTAATGAAATAATTAAACCCGCTAACTACCAATACAAACAATGATAAAAATAATAAAATATATGAAACTACAATGGAATAAGATCGATGTTTGAATTTGTCATTTTCGTGAGTTTTCTTACCCAGGGTATCAAATTTGAAATTCAATAAAATAGCCAACGAAGTAAAAAATAGTGCCGTTGAAAATCTGATGAATGTTAAACATGTTCGTTCCAGTTGTAAAACATCTCTTGGCTCCGAACTTGTAATCTTAATCACCAAGCTGTATGGAAATTTAGTTGATGTTGAAACAATAGGTTCTTCTAATTGCTGTTGTTTATTTCTTAACAGTAAAACAGAATTTTCAAGATTACGCGAGTTTCCAATACCTGTACTTGCACCTGTTCTCGGACTAAAAGTCCGTATCCTTTCTTCATCATCCATATCAACTGTGTGTGGCTTACTTCTAATAAAATAAAGTAAAATAAAATAAAATAAAAAAAAAAAAAAAAAAAAAAAAAAATTATTGTAAACAGATTGATAGGACACACCATGATTCGGAATAAACGACAAAATAAATGTAAAAATTGTGGTCATACTCAGTTTGATACGAGTTATAGTACCGCTGGAGATGTTTCATGTATGAGATGTGGTACAGTTTTGGAGGAAAATCCAATTGTCAGTGAAGTTCAATTTGGTGAGTCATCATCGGGAGCAGCCATGGTCCAAGGTGCCATGGTTGGCGCAGACCAGTCAAGAGCTACTTTTACGGGCGGCAGACAAAATGCAATGGAGTCTCGTGAGCAAACGTTGTTAAATGGGAAACGTAAGATCAAACGAATAGCTAATAGTTTGCGTATACCTGATTATATAGCCGAGGCAGCGGGTGAATGGTTTAGATTAGCGTTGACATTGAACTTTGTACAAGGTAGAAGGTCAAATAACGTCTTGGCAACCTGTCTTTATGTGGCTTGTAGAAAAGAAAGAACGCATCACATGTTGATTGATTTTTCATCACGATTACAAATAAGTGTATATTCATTGGGGGCAACTTTTCTAAAAATGGTCAAAGCTTTGCATATTACAAAATTACCATTAGCGGATCCATCATTATTTATTCAGCATTTTGTGGAGAAATTAGACTTTAAAGATAAAACTACCAAAGTAGCAAAAGATGCGATGAAGTTAGCTTCAAGAATGTCATCCGACTGGATTCACGAAGGGAGGAGACCCGCAGGGATAGCTGGTGCATGCGTGTTATTAGCAGCACGAATGAACAATTTCAGACGTACTCATTCTGAAATTGTTGCTGTCTCTCATGTCGGTGAAGAAACGTTACAACGGAGATTAAATGAATTTAAAAATACAAGGGCAGGAAAATTATCTATTAAGTCATTTAGAGAAGTTGAAAATGTGAAAAGCTCCAACCCGCCATCTTTTGATAAAAACCGTAAGTTGGAAATCAAGATTGCAAATGATTTACAAAAGCGAAATTTGAAATTACAAGAAAACATTGATGTAAATGAAAACGCAAAAGAGTTCAATAAATTATCCGATGAGCAACAAAAAGAATATTTGAGTAGTTTACCGAAAGAAGAAGCCCAAAAGGAATTATTAATGAATACAATTCTTAGTGATATGTCAATCTCGAAAGAAACGTTAAATGAACAGTTGAATAGAATTATGAAAATGAAGAACACACGTATGAACAATGCATTGTATAAAACACCTTACGAATTAACAAATGGTGAGACGCCCAATTTTAATGATGATGAGGATGATGGTTCAGAACTAGAAAAGAAAAAATTAGAAGAAGTATGGAATGTAAACTGGCCAAAAAACCTTGTCAAATGTCTACCGAAAACTGCAGACATATTAAACTCAGTCAAGTCTGATGTAGAGCTAAATTCTGATGACGATGATGAGATCGTACTTGAGAGCAAATTAACAGAAGAGGAAATTGAAATGAAAGAAAGAATATGGACAGGGTTGAACCATGACTATATGATTGCACAGGAGAAGAAACGATTGAAAGAAGAAGCAGATGTACTTACTGGTAATGTCACAGGTTCAAATACTACTAGAAAAAAGAGAAGGTCTCTTAATACAATACCCCAAGAATTACGTGATGAAATTGGTGATATTGAAGTGGATGAAGATGGCACACCCATATCGGCAGCTGGAAGTGCAGCACGTTATGTCGCCAAGACAGCAGCATCTAAAAAAATCAATTATGAGCTTTTGAACTCATTGTTCGAATCTCAGCCCAGTTTGTGATTTTGGAACAATCTTTGGTGTATAAATTCTAATATATTCATACATACATATATACTTTTTTTTTTTTTTTTTTGTATCTCATCTCATCAACGTTACTATGGGTAAAAAAAGAAGAGCTGCTATTCTACCAACAAATATCATACTATTACAAAATGTGGTAAGGAGAGATCCAGAATCTTATCATGAAGAATTTTTACAGCAATTTTCTCACTATGAATCATTAAGAGATTTGTACTTACTAAATCCAACAGGAGCAGATTCAAATTCAACAACTGAATTTATTGAACTTATAGGCTTTTTATCAGCTGTATGTACTTGTTACCCGAAGGAGACTTCTAATTTCCCAGAAGAATTAAAAAATATTCTATTGAATAATCATCGAGATTTATCTTCGGATCTTAGAGAAAAGATCATACAATGTTTGACTATGTTGAGAAATAAAAATATAATCACTGCTGAGTTTTTGATACAAACGATATTTCCATTATTGGTATCATACTCATCAGGCTCACAAGGTCAGCATTTGAAACAAATGAGAAAACAGATTTATTCCACATTGATATCATTATTAAAATCAGTAAATACAGGTGCTAAGAACCAGAAGCTAAATCGATCAACCCAAGCTTTATTATTCAATTTATTGGAGCAAAAAGATAATCAGGGATTATGGGCAACAAAATTAACCAGAGAGTTATGGAGAAGGGGAATATGGGATGATTCAAGAACAATCGAAATAATGACACAGGCTGCTTTACATCCAGATGTAAAGGTATCTATTGCTGGGGTTAAATTTTTTCTCGGAGCTGATAAAGAAAGAGAAGATAATTTCGAAGAAAGTAGTGACGAAGAAGGTTTTGATATGACTGAATTAAAACATAAAATGCAGCATAATAAGAAGTCATCGAAGAGATCCAAAAAATTAGAGCAAGCAGTCAAACAAATGAAAAAAAAATCAGGTCCAAAACATTCAGCCACTTATTTGAATTTCTCTGCTATTCATCTATTGAGAGATCCTCAAGGTTTTGCAGAACTGTTGTTTGATAATCATTTAAGTTCAAAAAATTCAAATAAATTCGACTTAGACCAGAAAATTTTATTTATGAATTTGATTTCAAGAATGATTGGTACCCATAAATTGATAGTATTGGGAATTTACAGTTTTTTCTTAAAGTATTTGACTCCAAAACAAAGAAATGTTACTCAAATAATGGCCGCTTCAGCTCAAGCCTCACACGATTTAGTACCACCAGAAAGTATCGAAGTCGTGGTTAGAAAAATAGCAGATGAATTTGTGAGTGATGGCGTAGCAGCAGAAGTTGCATCAGCTGGTTTGAATACGATTCGTGAAATTTTATCAAGAGCTCCATTGGCTATAGACTCAACCCTATTACAAGATCTTACAGAGTACAAAGGCTCTAAATCGAAAGCTGTAATGATGGCAGCAAGATCTTTAATATCTTTGTATAGGGAAGTGGCTCCCGAAATGTTAGCCAAAAAAGATCGTGGTAAAGTTGCCAGTATTGAACTACAAAGAGGTGAAAAAACAGGAAAACCTACTTATGGGGTCGAAAATAACATTACATCTATTCCTGGTATCGAATTATTGGCTAAATGGAAACAAGAGCAAGGGATTAACAATGATGAAGAAGATGATGATAATTGGGAAATTGATTCTAACGATGAAGAGAATGACGACGTAGAGGGCGATTGGGTTACCGTTGAATCTGACAAAGAGATTGATATATCTGATAGCGAGGACGAAAAAATAGACGAGGAAGAAGGGGAAGAAGGAGAGGAAGAATCCGAATTAGAATTATCAGAATCCGAAGACGGAAATGATGAAGAACCAGCAAAAAAGAAATTGAAAGCAGACAATTCAGATCAAGCAATGAACGAGTTATTATCTTCTAGAATATTAACACCAGCTGATTTTGCTAAATTAGAAGAATTGAGAACCGAAGCCGGATTATCTAAACTCATGGGGACATCAAATGAAGATAGTGTTGATTCTTCAAGTTTGATTGGTAAAGTTAAATATAAACAGTTAAGAGAAGAAAGAATAGCACATGCTAAAGAAGGTAAAGAGGATCGTGATAAGTTTGGCTCTAGAAAGGGTAAGCGTGACGCACCACACTCTACAACTAATAAAGAAAAAGCAAGAAAGAAAAACTTTGTTATGATGATACATAAAAAAGCAGTGCAAGGTAAACAGAAACTATCACTTAGAGACAGACAACGTGTATTGAGAGCACATATTGACAAACAGAAAAAGAAAGGTAAAGTTGGTAATAAGTAGGTTTTAATGATTGCAAAATAATGTATGACGCTACCACTCTAATGATTTAATTTTTTTTTTTTTCTTTTGGCGTTACTAGCATTTAAAATTCAAAACAAACAAATTGATTTATGTACTAGATGAATTCATTTCAATCACACTCAAAATTCAGCCAAGCAGAATCAACACCTAGAATCAGGCGACATTCAAATGCATTTAGTAATAACAGCCCAATAAACAACAACAATTTGGGCCAAAACTCAATGTTTCAAGACCAGTTTAATCAGCATTCCTTACTTCCAGACCCATCTAATTTCTATCAACCTGCATCCCCTTTAGTACATTCGAGCCCATTGGAATCACAAAAAAGTTTTTATAAGAGACAAGATCTACCCAAAGACTATGTTACTTTGAATGATGATGAGGATGAATCCAATTTAAATATGCTAGAATCTTGTATAATTGAATCAAAGTATGGGTATCAAAAATTACCAGGATCCTTATTAAATCAAATTAATGATATCAAAATCCAACAAGCTTTGATAATAAAAGAAATAATTTTTGGTTTACTTGGATATGAAGGTCATTATATCCAGTTTAGTAAAAATTACAACTCATCAAATTTGAATAATAAAATAGAAGGTCCAGATTTCAAGATTGCAAAGCATTTGGATATAAGTCTCAAAATTATAACCAAGAAGATTATCAAGTTTGGTAAATACTACGTTGGGCTACAAAATTTTATACAATATTACAATAATGAAAAAAATGGAAAAATAATTCAAAGATTTTGTTCTTGTATTAACGAGTTTTTAATACATTTCAATTCAATTTTGATTAAAATAGAAGCTCAATTCAAAAGCGATGTAAATTTTAATTTGAATATATTCGATCAGATAATTCATAGTGAAATTTCCAACAAAATAACCCATTTATATCAAATTGCAATTGAAATACATAGAATGACATTAGAAAGGTTGAGTTTGAGCCAAAAAGATTTACAAGGTAATTTTGAGGAAATCATATCAAAAAATGCTGATATCGAACCAAATTTATATTTTGAAAAACATAACCGATGCAAGGGTGGACTAGTGTTGCAACTTGTTCAACAGAGAATATCATATTATAAGGGTGATTCATCATCGTTATCAATTTTGACGAATTTATTTGAAACCATAAGTTCTGATTATGTTGAAATGCTAAATTTATGGTTGAAAGAAGGAATAATTGATGACCCATTTGACGAATTTTTACTACGGGAAAAGAAAGTTTTATCATCTCTTTTTGAAATCTTTCAAAACAAAAGTGAATATTATTGGCATGAATTGTTTTTAATCAAGAATGATGGATTATTAGATCAATTTAAGAATAGCACAATCCAAATGAAGCTATTAAATACGGGGAAATATTTGAACATTTATAAAAAATGTACTGGAGTAAATAATTTTGAAAGTTTAAATGAACTGTTGCCAAAAATTAAAAGTTTAATGTCATCAAATTTAGAATTAAGTATAGATGTATACTTCCAACGTGCAAACAAATTGTTACTCAAGTTGATATTTGAGAAATTTGAGTTTGGTAAAATATTGAGTGTTTATCAATGTTTATTCCTATTGAAAGATTCGTTTTATATTGATAATTTTATCAATAAAACATTTTCAGATTTGAAAAAGAATTCGTCCAAAATATCATCATCAAGATTACAAAAGCATTATCAAGAAATCTTTAAATTAATGCAACTGAATAGCGAGATCAGTCGAAATTTAATCGAGAGTCAAAAGTTGGTTATAACAACAAAGCCATTGTATTCAGTTGCAAAAGAATTACTTGAAAAAAATCTGGATTATACAATTCCAGATGATAACATACGAGGATTATTTCACAAAAGCCTGGCAGTACTGCCACTGAGAGTGCTGACAGTCTCGCATGAAACGAATGAGAATAGAAACGAGCCGAGTATTACAAGCATAGATTTAAGTGTTACCCTACCATTTCCTGTAAATTTGATTCTAAATCAACAAATATCATATCAATACGAAATTATGTTCAAGTTGTTAATGCAAATCAAATTTATCAATAAATTTTGTGATTTAAATTGGCACGAAATAAATAATTCTCACGTATGGAAATATAACAATTTTGACTCAAGAATAAAAAAATGGATATTGAGGTGCAGAATGTTATTATCAAGAATCAAGGCTTTCATCAACGAAATTCAAAGTTATGTTATGTATGATGTTATTGACGAAAACTTTTATGAAATTTCTGAGCTCGTGGAAAAGATTCAAGAAAATCTATCAACATCAACTACAGATACTATTTCAAGCCAAAACGGGGTTGTCACTAGTTTCGGCAATTTTAAAAACAACTCAATATTTGACTTACAAATCAAACAACGAGATCTTCCAACTACATCGCCAACAATAAAGAAAAAGTTTGGGTTTATCACTGTAGATCAATTAATTTCAAAGTTATCCGATTATTCAAGTACATTGTTAAATGATTCGTTGATTTTGAAAAGTGATTTGTTAACGCAGTTACAAGAAATATTTGAATTTATAATTCAATTTAACAACTTGATAATACAATTCAAAAAAATGCTTATACTATTAAATCATGAATTATATGATAAATATTCAAAAGAGTACCCTACAAAATTTACGAAGCCTATGGATGATGACCTGCTAAACAAAAGATTTGACAATTTGTCAAACACATTTCTAATTCAGTATGAATTATTTGGTAATCATTTGGGAAGATTCTTATCAACAATTAAACACTTTGGTCAATTGGAAAATAAACAGTTATTGGAATTAAGTGATAGACTAGAATCATGTTATCCTGAATAATAATAATATATATTTGTATTTACGTCATATCTTCATCGGTGCTTTGCTCGTTCAATACTTTTATGATTTCTTCAGTTTCTTTATCGTCATAAATTCTAAAACCCCCGTCTTTCGTAACACTGGCCAATTGAGCATTTTTGAAATCTAATTTTTCTTCCATGACTTGTTTTAAAATTTTCAATGCTAACAACTCAGCTTCTTTTAAAGTTAAAGATTTATGATACTCGTTATTCAATTCTGCTTGTGCACCTTCGGATCCAGATCCAATTGCTTTTGCTTCATATCTATAAAACGTTCCTGAAGGTTCAGCATGATACAATTGAGGGCCTTTGTCCGAGTCATAACCAGCAATCAATAATGCTACACCAAATGGTCGACTCATTAATCGCTTCTCACCACTTGCACCTTCACCAAATCTTAATGCCAAGTCACATACATTCTGGGTCAAACTTTCAATATTTATGTCTTCATCATAATACAAATTATGCGTCAAACTACTAACACGAGCGTGGTCAATCATAGATCTTGCATCTGCGGTCAATCCACTCATTGCACAACCTATGTGATGATCTATTTCAACAATTTTTTCAATCGACGATGATTCCAACAAAGAAGATGTAACTCGTTTTTCAACTCCCAATATTACTCCTTCACTTGTAGATATACCAATGGCAGTAGAGCCCAATTTAATTGCTTCTAATGAATATTCAACTTGGAACAATCGTCCTTCTGGTGAAAACGTCGAGACGCCACGATCATATTCACTTCTTGTTAAGAACATACTCTTCCTGGTGGCAACAGAAAAATTAATCAACAAAAAAATAAAGTTAGAATAATTGTACGCTACCTATTGAAACATAAAGTTATATATATATATTACTATTCTATAAATGGATCAGTACCCTTTTCTCTATTTCTTTGGTGGGGCTAACTCAACAATTTTTTCAGCTGCTGGATCCAAATCTTCAAAAGCAAATAATTTCAAACCTGATTTTTCAATCAATGCTTTAGCTTCAGCCATATTGGTACCTTGTAATCTAACAACAACTGGGATGTCCAATTGATGCTTTTTAGTAGCACCAATTAAACCTTGGGCAACATAATCACATCTGACAATACCACCGAAAATGTTTACGAAAATTCCGTTAACTTTTGGATCGGATAAAATCAATTCGAAAGCTTTTTCAATTGTTTCTGGAGTAGCAGTACCACCACAATCTAAGAAGTTTGCTGGTTCACCACCATACAATTTAATGATATCCATAGTGGCCATGGCTAAACCAGCACCATTGACAATATTTGCAATATTACCATCCAATTTGATGAAATTTAAACCATACTTGGCGGCTTCAACTTCTTGTGGATCTTCTTGAGTTGGATCTCTCCATGAGAAAACTTCTTCTTGTCTGAATGAAGCGTTGTCATCAAATCCTAATTTAGCATCCATAGCCAAAACTTTGTGATCTGGAGTTTCACTTAATGGATTGATTTCAACTTGAGTACAATCTTTTTCAATAAAACATTTGTATAAACCTTGAATTGATTTGGCAGCTTCAGGAACAGCCTCTTCAGTGAAACCCAAAACGGATGCAATTTCAGTTGCTAATTTGTCACTGACACCTTCTTCAAGTGGAACTGGGAATGTTTTGATAGCTGATGGATCTTTAGCGGCAACACCTTCGATATCCATACCACCTTGTGATGAAGCGACGATCATAGGAGTTTGTTTAGCTCTGTCCATCAAAATGGCAACATAAGCTTCGGATTTAGCATCTCTTCTTTCAACAATGTAAACGGCAGTAACTTCTTTACCAGCAGCACCAGTTTGTTTAGTAATGATTTTATGATTTAACATTTGACTGGCTAAATCTTTAGCTTCTTCTGGTGATGAAATCAACTTAACACCACCTTGTAAGCCTGAATCAAAATGTCCTTTACCTCTACCACCGGTCAATGCTTGAGCTTTAATGACTAACTCATTAGTACCTAATTTTTTAGCAGCTTCATAAGCATCTTCTGGTGTAGTGGCTGGGTAACCTCTTGGGATAGCAACACCATATTTTGATAATAAGGCAGCTGATCTATATTCATGTAAAGATAAAAATCTCTTTTGTTGAACACCGGTCTAAATCTGTTAGTATTAGTTTGCATATACATCTTTTTGCAATCTTTGTATGAATTTTGTGTGGATTTAATGGAGATCTTAGATACAATTCGGTTCCAAATTTATGTCAAGATCGGGTTGAAAAAAAAAAAAAAACCTAGAACACAGACGCAACGTGTAAATCTGAAAACCCTCAATTGAGTGGTTAAATCATTTTCGAGTGTTGGTAATGTCTGTATCAATTCTGAGCTCTATGATGAACAATTTAATTATTCGATGTGGAATCCATTGACAAAATTGTGGAAGAATGCAAAGTCTAGGGTTTAAAATCCCTGATCAAAGTTAAAATTAAAAGACATACTCTTGAGATACGGGCAATTGATCTTGATAACATTGTAATCTGTGTGTATATATAATTGTATATGATTTAAATCTATTAGTCAATTGACGATGGTTTTGTTGGGAATGAGGTTGTTGGTTGATTTGTTTTGTAGGATGTAATGGATTGGGAGAATAATAGATTTACTAAGATAAAAATTTAAACAACAAAAAAGTCTACGAGAACAACAAAATTTAATTTGTTGAAATTTTTTATTCTATAGCAATAATACACGACCATTCTTAAGAGGTATTTCTCGCCTAGAACACACAACAACAGTAATAATACATGGTTATACATCCTTCATTAGACAAACTCACTTTGAAATTTAGCCAATTCTGTAACTTAATTTGTGTTATATTCTAGTATATACATATTGAGTCGAACTTATATTCTAATAATATAGTAGTTATTCATATTCATATGTATCAAACACTTCAAGATAGTAAAAGTGGTAGTCACCATTTTGATCCCATTTCGTGTTACTAACTGATTATTTTTTGACACCGAGACTCGCATCAATCGGAATCAAAAATTGAACCATTTTTTCTCAACTGCGAAATATCTACCAACCGACTATGCTTTAGGCTCTGCTAAAAATCAAGAATTAATTTCTTGTTTTATTATTATTCATACTTGAAATCAGTAAAATTTGATATTTTAATATACTATAAATTGATTCCGTTGTTTAGTTTGTTTGGATTTGAAGTATTAATATTTGCAACCATTACTGGGTTCGATATCAAAAGCCGTTCTGTTTTACAATTGTTTATTTCACGACTGTCAAACTATCAGAATGCTAATTGATGATGGATTTGATTGAAATCTTGCTGTAGGAAGTTACAACACCGAATCAATGATTTATTTAAGGCTATCCGATAAATCATTATGTATGCATCAGAATTGTAATTGAAAATATTTCAAGATACAATATATCATGATTAATTTACTCAAAAGAGTTTTATGCATTTTATTTCGTGGTAGATTTTCTTAGAGATTAACTGATTTTCACCACAACAAGGCGTTTATGATAACATAGCTGAATTTTTTGCTCCGCATAATACGTTATAGTAACTGTGCATCCAGCTGTTCAGGTTTTGATGTAAAATATCTTCTCGATGGGAAATCTAATGTCTCACAAAAAAAAAAAAATTCTTTACTACAGGAAATCTCATCAGTATAATGCCTTTTCAGACAAGGATACAAACATCATTGGGAGAAGATGAATCAGAAGATGAATTATCATATGCATTACGAAATAAACAAGTTAGTGAGTCTGAAGAGGAAGAAGACGATGAATTATCAAAAATTTCATTTGGAACGTTAAATAAAGCACAATCAAAGTTACAGAAACAACAGCTACAGCAACGACGAGAAGAAGAAGAAGCAGAGACATTTTTCGAGTCGGAATCTGACTCAGATGGACCACCCGAAGAATCGTCTACCAAGAACAAAAAAAACAAACATGCACCTTCAGAATCGTCATCGAAGAAACCGGTTTCTCGTATAAGAGATATACCCGGATTACCATCAAGAAAACCAACTACATTACACACAGATATTCGTTTTGACGCTGCTTACGGAAAAGCAGATTTGGACAAAACCAGGAGAAATTATTCGTTTCTTGACGATTATAGAAAACAAGAAATTGAATCAATGGAGTCCTTGTTAAAGGATAAACAATCAAAGCTAAATGATCATCAAAGACAAGAAATCAAACTACAGCTTCAATCATTAAAATCACGTATGGATACTTTAAAAAATCGAGAGTTAGAAGCAAAAGTTCTATCTGAATACAAAAAGAATCATTCCAAGAACAAAAATAATCAGCAACCTTTTTTTATAAAAAGGGCTGATAAAAGAAAGATATTACAAAAAGCTAAATTTGATACAATGAAACCTAAACAAAGAGAGAAAGTTATGGAAAGAAAGAGAAAGAAAAGATTGGGTAAAGAATTTAGACAATTGGAGTTTAGGCCAAATAATTAGTGAAATATCTTTTTCTATTAAAATTAATAAACAATCAATATTTAAAGTAAACGACTATATGACAAGGGGTTGAAACAACAAAAATTTGAAACTAAGCAGTTGATTTTCTTTGATTTTCGTGAGATAACCAATCTTCATAACTGCCAATGTAGTTACCTCTCTTTTTATAACCAAAAGTGCTTGCTAACTCTTCAGCTGCAGTGGATCTAACGCCACCAAGACAGTAAAACACCAATTCTTTTTCAAGTTCTGGTTTATCAAAACCAAAATTTTCATGGAAGTCTTCCGCTGATAAATCCAATGCGCCAGGACTAGACTTGAAAGGAATATTTATGGCTCCAGGTATATGACCATCACCAAATTCTACTGGTTCTCTCACATCTACTAGAACAGATTCTGGATGCTTAGATGGATTAGTTGCTAACTCTTTGATATCTTCATACTTGTATATTTTTGCTTCTGGTGACTCGGTTAAAACACTGTATAATCTTAACCCTTGTAATTGAATTGACTTTGATGCTGTTGGAATGACTATCCTTGAGAATGACAAAAACCGAGCTGGTATTGGCTTTGGTACCGATGTGGTCACTAATGACCTTTTGATTGTTGCTCTAAACAACGATGTGGTTTGAGCTTTAAACATTAGTCTATCAATTATGATGAATACTTTTTACCTATTAATAGTTGAATAATATGTAATTGACAATTCTTTTTTTTTTCTACAATGTTTCAAGTTGAAGAAATTTAAATCAATGGGTCAATTGTTGTTGATGATGATGATTTATTATTGATTAATTTTTTTTATCATATCCGCACTACAAAAAAGATAAAACGGTAAACTTTATCATACGCTACCTCAATACTGTACTCAAGAAATGGTCGAAATACATTTAATTGTGTTGAAACTCTTTATTCTATAAAAAAATATTATTAATATCTAAATTCATTATCGTCACATTCATAAAACATTGTTGAAATAGTTTTTACTTTTCTTTTTTTTTTTTAAGACTTATCTAAAATAATCCATCAATTTCACCATCTTCATTGACTTCAACATTCATAAATCCACAATGAGTTGGTAAACCAGGTATTGTTTGAATTTCTGCTGCTAAAGCATACAAATATCCGGCTCCAATTGAAGCTCTGACATCTCTGATTGGAAATTTGAATCCTGTTGGAACACCTTTCAATCCAGCATCATGAGATAACGAATATTGAGTTTTAGCAATACATATTGGTAATTTACCAAATCCTTGCTTTGTATATAAATCAATTTTCTTCTGCGCTTCAGGTAAAAATTCAACTTCTCCGGCACCATACATTTCTTTTGCAATTGTTGAAATTTTATCTTCAACTGATGGTTCTAACCCATACAAGAAATTGAAATTCTTATCAGATGAGTTGGCAGCTTCGATAACTCCTTTAGCTAAATCAACAGCACCTTTACCACCTTCTTCCCAGTGATTCGATACAATAGCATCCACAGCGCCAGCTTTCAAAGCTTCTTCTTTAATAACTTCATGTTCTTTATCTGAGTCAGATGACATTTTGTTAATTGCAACAACAACAGGCAAACCATAAGTTTTAGCATTTGAAATATGTTTTGCCAAATTCGAGCAACCTTTTCTCAAAAGCTCAACATTTTCTTGCGTATATTCGGCAGCTAATGGAGCACCAGCCTTAACTTCAGGGCCACCACCGTGAACTTTCAAAGCACGTACAGTAGCAACAATAACGATTACGTCTGGAATCAAACCCGAAGATCTACATTTGATGTTGATGAATCTCTCACCACCCATAGTAAAATCAAATCCAGCTTCAGTAACAACATAACCTTCTTGTTCTTTTCTCTCCTCTTCAGATAAATCAGAAGATGTACCAGCCAATTTCAAAGCCATTTTATCAGCTAAGATTGATGATGCACCAATCGAAATATTAGCAAATGGACCGGCATGAACAAATACTGGGGTACCTTCTAATGTTTGCATAATATTTGGTTTGATAGCATCTTTTAATAAAGCTGTTAATGCACCAGCACATCCAATATCTTCACAAGTGATTGGAACGCCACTTTTAGAAGTACCAATAACCATTTTACCTAATCTTTCTCTCATATCCTCTAATGAATTTGCTAAAGCTAAAATGGCCATACATTCCGAAGCAACTGTAATATCAAACCCAGTAGCTCTTGTAAAACCTTTTTCGGTTGCGGCTTGCCCAACAGTAATTCCTCTAAGGAATCTATCATTACAATCAACAACTCTTCTCCAAGTAATAGATTCAGGATCAATATCCAATCTTGCAAATTGAGTTATTTCTTCACTTGTCAAATCATCTGGATTAGTTTTGTCAATACCCAATTTTTTCAATCTTCTCAACATTGATGATGTAAATTTACGTTCGCCCTTCTTTGCAGGAACTAATCTTTTAAATAAAGGACCATCTTTTTGAGTACTTTCATGAAACATTCTTGTATCAATGGCTGCTGCTAATAAATTATTTGCCATTGTGATGGCATGAATATCACCAGTAACGTGCATGTTAAATTCATCCATAGGAATAACTTGGGAATAACCACCACCTGCAGCACCACCTTTAATACCAAAAGTTGGACCCATTGATGGTTGTCTAACATTTGCAAATACATTTTTATGCAAGTGAGCTCCTAAAGCTTGAGCCAAACCAACAGTTGTAGTTGATTTACCTTCACCTAATGGAGTTGGAGTGATACCAGTAACTAAAACATATTTACCATCTTTTTTATTTTGTAATCTCTTTAAGATATCTAATGAGACTTTTGCTTTATAAAAACCAAATGGTTCCAATTCAGAATCTAAAATTCCTGCTTCTTCAGCAACTTGAGTAATTCTTTTTGGCTGTTGAGCTCTACTAATTTCAAAATCTGATGGGACTGGCTTTTGTAAATTCAATTTCAATGGATTTGTGAATTTTGGAGTTTCATTATTTGCTTTGTAATGATTTTTGGCTGCAATCACAACATTTTCCAATAAACACGCAACTGTCATTGGACCAACTCCACCAGGAACTGGAGTGATCAACTTGACTTTTTCTTTTGCAGACTCAAAATCAACATCACCGACCATTCTATGACCCGATTTTTTAGTAGAATCATCAATGAAGTTTGTACCAACGTCAATCACTACAGAACTTGGTTTTAACCATTCACTTTGGACGAAACGAGGTTGTCCAATAGCGGCAACAACAATATCAGCATCATTCAAATATTTTTCTACTTGCTCAATCGGGGTTTTTGAATGCAAAATTGTTACATTAGCATTTGCTTTGGTTAATAAGTTTGCAATTGGTTTACCAACAATATCGGATCTACCTAAAACAACAGCATTACTACCCTCAATTTGAACATTGGATTCTTGTAATAAGTACATTATCCCTTTTGGTGTACATGGCAAAAAATAAGGTTCACCACCTTTTTTAGCTAACTCACCAACATTGTAGGGCCCAAACCCATCGACATCTTTACTAGCTAAAACTGCATTTGTGATCTTAGTTTCATCAATGTGATCAGGTAATGGCAATTGCACTAAAATACCGTCAACATCAAGTGAATCATTTAACTTTGAGACTTGATTTAATAACTCAAATTCAGAAATATCTTCAGCTAACTTGATTAAATGACAATCAATAGAAGCTTCTTCAGCCGCTTTTAATTTCATTTTAACATAGGTTGACGAATCAGGTCTATCACCAACTTGAATAATTTTCAATGAAGGTTTGAAGTCTGAATGTTTTGATTGAAATTGTGAGATTTCATCATGAATCTTTGTACGTAATTCTAAAGCAATGGCCTTACCATCTATGAGTTCGGCAACCATGTTGTTGGAAAAAGAAAAAGATAATCTAAAAAAAGGAAAAAGTACTGAAAAAGATAACTACTAAATAAACTCCATCATACACACGCACACTAAAACATGGTGAAAATTTTTGTTTATCAATTAAACAAAGAGTCGAGCTTTTTTTTCTATTTTTTTTTTTTTTTCTATTTTTGACTCCGTTACAATTAATTTTAATTATTTATTCAGTTTCAAAAAACCGTTTTATTATATATCTGATAATTGATCTTGTAGTTTTATTGATTTAAAATTAAATTTTGTATTGATTTGATGTAGAACATCACCTGGGCCAAGATTATAAACGGTATCAATGCTAAGATTTTGGATTGTTTGTAATGATTTCAACCATTGAACCGGTTGATAATTACAATTCAACGTGTTTTCAACCGTTTTAAGTTCATTAGTTGATACTTCACCTGTCAAGTTACAAACAATAGGAATTGATTGTTTTCTGATTTTGTTTACAAGAAAGCTATCCAATTCAGGTACAATTGTTTTCAATGAATGACTATGAAATGGGATTGAAACAGGTAGTTGAACAGTTTTAGCTATTAGTTTATCAGTCTTTAATTTCGTTAATAATTTTTCGATTTTCGTCACTCTCCCTGATAAAACGATCTGATTTATGGAGTTGACGTTACCTAAAACATTTGCTTCGACAGCAAACTGTTTTACTCGATCAAAATTGCTGGGGCGGAACAATACTGCAAACATACCATATTCGTCATCATTTGGAAATAAATGTTCCATTAATTGGCCTCTTAGCCGTACCAATCGCAATGCTGTAGCGAAATCTAAAATACCACTTAGTACTAATGCAGTGTATTCACCCAAAGAATGACCAAGTAGTAATCTCGAGTTGCTTGTTAAGTAGGAATTCTTCTCATTCTCAAACACTTTTAAAATAATATAGGTTGAAGCTAATATTGCAGGTTGTGCATTTGAAGTTTTACTCAACCATAATCTTGCCTTATGTTCACTCGAAGTTGGAAATAAATTTTTAGTGAATTTTTCATTTAATGTCAGATCAATTAGATCTAGTTCATGTTGAAATGATGGCTTAAATTTGGTCAAAGCTTTTAGTAGTCCATTAGTGAAAATACCTTGCCCAGGACATGTGATGGCATAATTAAGAGACATGAGGAAAAAGTTTGAATCAGTCTCTAAAAAAGATGTGATTAACTTGAAATTAGCTCATGGGAATTCGAAAACTGTATCGTAAAGATTATATTGGTTGTATATAACCATAAGAATAATAAGAGTCTTGTAGGTGCTGAATCGTTTTTAGTGTTTGCATTTGGTATTGGGTTCAACACGAAATTGGGCATCTGTGAGCCCAGGAGATTTGGGCTCGTCCTACGCTGTAATGAAGTGAAATTTTTAAACGAGTGGAAATACAGTTTGATACCGAAAAACTAAGTTTCTCGTGCAAACAAGTCCATTTTCGGCTTTTTTGTTTCTTTTTTTACCACTGTTGGAAGTCGATGCCCCAAGATTTGATTTTTTACCCGATGTGTCCAGCCCACCACCCCCCCCTTGTGGCAAGAAAAAAACAAACAATTTGTTGAATGCGTGAAGCTGAATCATAAAACCAAAACAAATCACTTTATTATATTTTACTATACCTATACGTGAGTTCATGTGTATTCATGATAGAACTCAAAGCGAACTTTATACTACTCAAATCCACTAACATCATATTTCATCTCTTTATGTACGTTATTCTACGTGTTAATTAGTACTGTTGTTGTCCCTTTCGCCTTAAATTTTACCACGTACCAGAAGTAGACGAAATTGTACGCCCATTTGGAATGTTGTTGGACCCACTACCGAAAAAATATTGTCGTTGGCGTTGGTATAAAAAGGGGGGCTGATCCTCTCACCAGAATATTATTTTTCCCACCACCGCTTCCTTTCGACATTTGTGTTTTTTAGAACCAAATAATTTATATTACACACTTTGTACCACACGACTGCCATCACTGCCCCGTATCCCCAGTCCACAGAAAAAAAATTAACAATGTCTTTGACTGCTGACCAGAAAAAAGCTGTTGCGAAGGATGCACTTGTAGCTTCCTTAGTCGAATTGAGTAAAGTTGCTGTTAAAACAGCTGAAAAGGCAATTGATTTTGCTAATGCTTTTGGAGGCGATGTGGATGCAACACAAATTGTATCACTAAGCAACGCACTTTCAACAATTATTGCAAGTGGGAAAAGAGAAAGAGAAGGTGACAAGGATGAAACTATAACTAAGAAAAAGAAGAAAGCTGAGAAAGACCCAAATGCTCCAAAAAAACCACTCACCATGTTTTTTGCATTTTCATATAATTTGAGAAAGCAAATTGGTGAAGAACGAAAAAGGAAAGGCGAATCCTCATTGTCTGCAATTGAAACTAATCAAACTATCAAAGAAGCTTGGGATAATTTGTCCGAATCAGAAAGAGCACAATGGAAGAAGAAATACGATGACGAAATGATTATTTACAGAAAAGAATATTCCAAATATGAAGATTCATTGAAAAATGGTACTGAATATCATGCACCATCTTCGTCATTAAATTCACCCCCAAGCCATAGTTCTAAAATTGAAGAAGTCGAGCAAGAAGACGATGAAAGTAGCGATGAAGAGGAAGAGGAAGAAGAAAAGCCAGCTCCAATTCCAGTTCCACCACCAGTGGAAGAGAAGAAGAAAAAGAAGAAGTCAGAAAAAAAGGATAAGAAAAAGAAGTCATCTCATTGATTGCGATTGATTATTTCAAAATTGTTTAATGTATTAGTAATTGAATGTAATATTATTTAGTTTTAAAATTGAGGATTTTAATCACTAAAATCATCACTTAAACTCAAATCTTCTAGTAGATCTTGTGTTGCCAATTCAGCTTCTTGTTGTACTTTCTTAAGTCCACAAATATCTTCTAGATATTCATGATTGTTCAAACAATCTTTTATGAACAGCCAACCTTCTTCGTTGTAATGGTTGATAACATTGCTTGAACAAGCAGAACAATGTGGATAGTTGGGTGTATATAATTTTGATTGATTAAAGTTGTTTAAAAAACCTCTAATCTGATGAGGGGCTTCACCAATTTTAGTTTTCTCATTATGTTTTATTAATTGTTTATCTTCGTGTTGTAACAATGTAACTAATAATTCAACAGCCAACGATGAAGCTAATAATGCACCACCAGGGCGAGTTACTGTACACATTTGATCCAATGTACGATCAGACAAACTGTCATTTGGTGCAACAATATCATTGCAGTAATAACAGCCTAATCTATCTTGTTGTTTTATACTTCCGTGTCTCATTACTAAATAACTATCAAACCCCAATGCTGCATTGATTACTATCTTATCTTTTGCTGCACCTAGAACAGTTGGTAGCCACCTGGATTCTCTTGAATCCATCAACAAAAATATAACATCATGATTATCAAACAAATGATTCAATGATTCATAGTTTTCTTTTTGTTTCGGCTCGTCACTAATTGGATGACCAATCATAGGAACCTCCAAATTTATTCCTACAGAATTAACTCCAGGATAAATTTTTTTTAAAGCTTGTGCTCCTCTTATAGCTTTAAATTCACCTTGATGATTATCACTGCTAAAGCAATCATTGAAATTGAACAAAGGTTGCCTTACTGGATTGGAGTAAGATACGCGTCCACTATCTACTAGTGTAATGTTGGTGAATCCCCAACCTAACAATGCCCTCGAAACATAACTACCTAGTGTTCCAGCTCCTAGTAATAATACTTTTTGCTCTTTTATAATCTCAAGATTTATATTCGGTGCAATTCTCCATTTCATAAGTTTTAAGTTTAACTCAGTAGCCTGCTCTGCCAATTGCTTCGGATTGATCAATAAACCTAAGTCCGCTAGTTTAGGACCGAGTTTGCCTTGACTAGTTTTCTCCCAACCAGTAAATTTTGGAGGCATTGCAAATGACTCCAATTCGAGCTCTTGTAAATAAGATGATCCATCATTTCGGAAAATGATCAATCTAATGGATTTCAACTTTTTGTAAGCAAGGAAATACAAATAATTTTTCACCTGAATGGATGAAAATTTGTTTAAGCTTGAGTCTATAAATACAAATGTGTGATCCTTTTTCAAATCAATAGAAGTGAAAAGTTTTTCGTCATGTAACTGATAAAACTGATTATAGCCTTTTTGAAGTTCCTGCCATATTATGCTTGTAACGTCTTTTTCTACCAGTACAACATTTTTAATTATCCATTTACTGGCCAATGTCGGTAATGCCAACCAATAATAAAACTTATACTTTTTCAAATCTGAAAAGCTTAGAATGAAAAATTTGTTGAAGGTTTTATAATCAAAAGTTTCTGATTCTATAATAGTGTGGTAAATTTGTGAGCCCCAATCAGATAGTAGCTTTTGCTTATCCAAAGCTTTGAATTCCTCAATTGTATTCACATTCAATAAACTTCCATTCAAGTATACTTTGCTATCATCTTTAGCTAATAAATTGAAACTATCTATGTCTAAGTTCAATATTGGAACGTCATTAAATTTATTCAATTTCAAAGGATGCTGGAAAAATCCCTGGATTTGCTGGAGAGTAGAACTTAATTTATATTCTTCCAATTTCAAATGAGATAATTTAGTAAAAAAAGAAGATTCAACAAATGACAGCACTGGCACATGTTTTGTATATTTGGTATCAGTCATTAGTTGCGGTTTAAATATTTTGTGCGCCTTTAATCAAAAATATACTAGAGCGCGAATTGTGGATAAGTAAAATCTATATATACAATTTATTCCATAGGGGTATCCTCTAAATGCATATCGTCCAACTCATCCAATAATTCATCCAATCCAATTTCAGGACGATCTTCATCGTCGTCAATTTCATCTTCATCTTGAGTTTGTGGAATACTCTGCGCATCATTGGCTTTATACAAATTAATAGTTTGTCTGAGTTCTTCATCTTCCTCCAATTCTTGCAAAAATAACTCATAATCTTTTTCGGCTCTTTCTTGTTCTTGTCTAGCTTGTCTTGAATCATCATTTGCAACAATATCATTATGCTCTTTAGCCATTCTTTTAAGTTTCCATTTTCTATATTTGGATTTCTTTGATTTTCTTGCGTAATGCTTCTTAACGATGACAACTTCAGGTGTATTATCTGTATCTAAAGAATCCCATAAATCTGAATTCAAGTTTGTATTACTTAAGTAATAGCCTAAACAGGAATCACCTGGGTGTAAAATACCTCCCAAATGAGTCCTTATATAAAATGTTTGATCATTAGAGCCTAAATCACTTGCTCTACTGACTTCAATATCGGCTAAAACATATTTTCCCCTAATATCACCAGTTGGTTCGACATCTAAAACAATGAATTCAACCAATTGCGTCACATCAAGCAATGTTGGGAATGGCAGTCTCCAATATATGGGCGACGACAAATCTGCCGTCTGCAATGTGTTGGGATCTATAAATTGTATAGCATTATTTACTTTATTACATAGGACTAATCTTGAAATATTACCTAATGAATGTGCTAATTTTTTTGGTAATACAACTAAATCATCACGACAAATTGGTGCAATTTCGATTGAAAATGAAAACTTATAACTTGATGATCCTGAATGTATATCTGTACTGACTAATTCCTCCGACTTTTTTACTTTAACAGGTGCAACAGAAGTCAAAAAATCAACCATTTTTGCGGCATGATTCTTTTGAGCATAAAAGAAATCTAATCCATCTTTAGCCTCTTGTATAGAAACAGTATCCATATGTGCATTGTGTTTCAATATTAATTGTTCCAAATATAAAAAGGTTCTTTTATGAGGAACTTTTTGCCTAATTTGTACTGTTGCCCTCCAAGTGTTGGTTGTGTATGATTTGGCACAGTCGGCACATTGCATCGCTATAACAACATATTCAACTTCAAATGTTTGCTGTACTATCGTATTTGCCATGGCTTCACCTTGTACTGTCAATTTGACTCTTATTCTTCTTGAATGTGGTTCTGTCCATATAAATGATGCATCGATTAAACGTACTTTGTTTAGTCCTTTTAATCTTCTCAAACACAATGCTAATAACTCACGACTTTCCAACTCTGCTCTGATCCATTGCCCCGGTGGTTGAAGAAACCTCTCACAATTTCTACAAAATGAAACATTTGCTTCTCTTGGTATACCTTCGGTTATATCAACATTTAACTTAATACAATCGTAACACATAACTAATCCCGTTGACCCATCCATGGGAACACCACAATTACAACATAACACAGTGGCAACTTGTGCTCCACCTTGTGGAACCATTTGTGAATAATTTGACATTATCGATAATGATAAAAGAGTTAAATTTTTTGTTCCTCATCTCTCTATAGTTAGAAATAAAAAAAAACCGGCACGTGACTTAATTTTTCATTTGTTTACTCGAACCAAAAAATATTAGAATCAACTGGGCACAAGATTGACAAAATTATAAATGGGAGATCGTAAACGGGCCGTGTCCATAAAATCTGACGATGAAGAAGATGATGATGTGCCATTGTTTAAAAAGGTCAAAGTTGAAAATTTGGATTCAAATGATGAAACCGCTGAGGTAAATGATGAAAACGAGAGTAAAGTAAAAATAAAAGAAGAAACAGAAAAAGATATTAAAAACGAGGACGAAGAGGAAGAGGAAGAGGATCAAGAGGAAGAAGAGGAAGAAGAGGAAAATGAAGATAACGAAGAAGACGATGAAGCAGAAGAACAAAAACGAATAACAAAATTCAATTTTGATGGAGAAATTTATACTTTCAAGGAAAGACCATCAGTGATCGAGGAGAAAGAAGGAAAAATAGAATTTAGGGTTGTAAATAATGATAATACGAAAGAAAATATGATTGTTTTAACTGGGTTAAAAAACATATTTCAAAAGCAATTGCCAAAAATGCCTCGAGAGTATATATCAAGGTTAGTTTATGATCGATCACATTTATCAATGGCAGTAGTCAGAAAACCATTGACAGTTGTTGGTGGTATTACATATAGACCGTTTAACAACAGAGAATTTGCAGAAATCGTGTTCTGTGCCATTTCTTCAACTGAACAAGTCAGAGGTTACGGGGCACATTTGATGAATCATTTGAAAGATTACGTACGAGCAACGTCTCCAATTAAATATTTTTTAACTTATGCTGACAATTATGCCATTGGTTACTTCAAAAAGCAAGGTTTTACAAAAGAAATTACACTCGATAAATCAGTTTGGATGGGATATATAAAAGATTATGAAGGTGGTACCCTAATGCAATGTTCAATGTTGCCATCTTTATTGCGTTATTTAGATTCTGGAAAAATTTTGCTATTACAAAAAGCTGCCATTGAACGTAAGGTAAAATCAAGATCAAAATCAAATATCGTGAGACCAGGTTTACAAATTTTTAAAACAAATAAGAATATAAAACTAGAACCTGAAAAAATTCCAGGATTACTAGAAGCAGGCTGGTCAGAAGAAATGGACAAACTAGCTCAAAAGCCGAAGAGAGGTCCTCATTATAATTTCATGGTTACATTGTTTTCAGAAATGCAAAACCATCCAAGTGCGTGGCCATTTGCCGTGCCTGTGAACAAGGAAGAAGTTCCAGATTACTACGAAGTGATAAAAGAACCAATGGATTTATCAACGATGGAGTCAAAACTAGAAAATGATAAATACGATTCTTTTGAACAATTTTTATATGATTCTAGATTAATTTTCAAAAATTGTCGTGCATACAATGGTGACACAACAACCTATTATAAAAATGCAAATAAGTTAGAAAAATTCATGAATGGTAAGATTAAGGACTCAGCCGAATATAGTCATTTCTTAGATTAGTATTTAGTTGACAAAAATGTATTATTACTACGTAATCGTTAATTTATTACTTAATCGTTAATTGCTCACTAAATTTCCAACCGAAAAATTATTGCTCCAACAATGACAAAAGTATATGCTTATTCGGAATCAATTGATGTTGCCAATTCAGTTGGTAAATACATCGTTGAGAATCAAGATAAAGCTTTGAAAGAACATGGTTCTTTTAACATTGCTGTTTCTGGTGGTTCATTGGGTAAGGTATTAAAAAAAGCATTGATTGATAATCTGGAATTAGCATCCAAAATCAAATGGGATAAATGGAATGTATATTTTAGTGATGAAAGATTAGTTCCTTTAGATCATCCTGATTCGAACTATGGATTATTTAATGAAATGGTTTTAAAGAATTTGTCTGAAAAACCAAAAGTTCATACTATTGATGAATCTTTATTGTCAGGTAAAGATGGTCAAGTTCAAGGTGCTGATGTAGCAAAAGATGAAAAGATAGCAATTGAATATGCAAAACTTTTACCTTCTAAATTTGATGTTATTTTGTTGGGTTGTGGTCCTGATGGACATACCTGTTCTTTGTTTCCAGGACACAAATTATTGAATGAACGAAACGACTTGGTTTCATATATTCAAGATTCACCAAAGCCACCTCCAAGAAGAATCACGGTCACTTTCCCAGTATTAGAATCAGCTACTTCAATCGCATTTGTGGCTGAAGGTGCTGGTAAGGCTCCAATTTTAAAGGAAATATTTACTGACAAATCAAGCCAATTGCCTTCGAAGTTGGTAAATGAAATTTCTACAGGAGTATCGGTCAATTGGTTTGTTGATTCATCTGCTATTGAAGGCGTAGACGTATTAACTAGTAAATATTAAATAGATAAATAAATGTGAGCGAAAAAATAGAACAAATTATTGATTTTTATCGTCATGGGTATGTCACAACCAACCTCAACATAAAGTTTTATACTAATTGATATAAGCACTAGGAGTTGCATTATGGCTTTGTCCCAAAAAGAACACTCAAATATATGATAAATTATCCACTCTTCAATCATCATTGAATACATTGTTTCCTGATCAACCTCCCAGGTTTGAACCACATATAACTATCACAACAAACATTGTAATTGACCTAGATGACAAAGAAAAAACAAGAGATGATGTGGATAGAATTTTATCGGCAAGTTCAGTTGCAATTCATTCATTACCCAAAAATCATGAGAATTTGATCAAGTTGAATAAAATCGATAGCCATCGAAAATATTTCAAGAAACTTTATTTTCAAGTTTTGAGAGATCCTAACTTGATATCATTTGCTAGAATAATTCGAGAATTGTTTGTTATTATCCCTAGCGACATCGAACAAGAAAATATAAGACAGAATCCTCATTTATATACTCACGATTCGAATGGATTGACAGTTAAAAGAAAATCACTGAAGAAAGGAAGTAAACATAATAAAGAAGAGTCCCTGCAACAAATTAAACAATTTGATACAACCAAAATTCGCGAAGAAGCAGCAACCAAGGCTGCTGAGTGGTCTCTACACGAATATGATCCTCACTTGTCCTTGGTGTATAGTAACCTTTGGCCAATCGATAATGCATTATGGAGGACAATTAAAACAAGAATATCTGATTATTTAAATATTGAAAATTGCGATACTGAAGAAGTTTTAGAAACTGGCTTGGGCTGGGACGGGGGTGTTTTAAAATTAGTTTTTTGTGATGGAGATGTTAATGATTGGATTGTATTAGGAAGTGTTGATATATAACTCTAATATATAATAATCTTGAGAGCTAAATTCATGTAAACGCTGTGCAGCTAGCAGGAAAGCTGATTGCATCAAACAATGTTCTTGTTTGATATGCTAAAACATTTGCAAAGTTCTCAAATCTAATATCTAATATCTAGAGTTTTAAGGACGTGCTTGATTAAAATTCAAAGTAGTCCTGAAGAAAAGTACCAGAACTGAATACTGACTAGTTTCGCTCGAAAAGTGCTTGTGACATTCAACAAGTGCCTTTATATAGTCAGCAACACTTATTAGTGATCTGGGGTTAATTCTGCAGTAGCGTGCACTAACTGTGTTATGGTACGTATTTTTTGTTCTCTGTCCTGCAAAGTTACTTAATGTCCTTTCAGAGTCCAGCTGCATGAAATATAGAACAAGAAAAAACAAACATATGTCAATTATATAGAAAACTCATGCTTAGTATATACTGATAGGCTTATCATGGAAATGTCAACAACAAATCATATTTTTCAATAAATTTAAATTTAATGGGCTTTTTAGCTTTATGAACTTAAATTGTCTTATCTAGCTAACGTATACGCAAATAAAAAGGAAATACTGAACTTAAAGTTCGTTAATTTTGCGTTAAAACAAAAACAAAATTTAGACTTTAAGTATGTTCACAATACTTCTATAACTTATTTATCTTAAAGTAATTAAATAAAGCTAAAATAAAAATATTTTTTATATTCTGTTCAAAAGATTCAGTTGTCCCGTTCATGGTTGCCGTCCCCTTAAATGGATTTATATAGGTTCAATGCTCAACAAATCAAAGAAATATTTTTATTAGTACTTGTTGGAGCTGTGAAAAAACTCACAATATACGCAAGAATTTTTTGTTTATGATCAAATATTGGTTGTGTTTAAAAAGGTATTAGTATATTGAGTATCGACAACCTTAAGGCATATATGAAGCATAACAATAAGTCAAGAATGTGCTTTTTTATCTCAAAGGTTGATAGGACAGTAAATATCAAATTCTTCACGTGAAAGTGTTTTTTTGAGAATATATAATCCAGAGTTGGTAGACCAAACTACTTGAGTTTTAAGGACAAAATAAGTTAAAAGTTAGCAAGGTGGGCCAAACTCTGTTTTTAATTAAACAACTTAAGAGTGACACAGAATTGTAGTTCTCTTTGTTTGTATTTGAAAACTCTATATTCTTATTATTAATTTTGAATTTTCTTTTGCTAGCATGCATGATAGGGCCATTTCTTAAGAAATATCTCTAACGTAATTATGAAGAAAACAAGATTCAAAATCTTGAATACACTTCATGAACACAGACTTTTTATTCGCTTCCATATATATATATTTTTTAAAAAAGGTTAATTGGTTGCAATCTTTATCTAATAGTTTAACCAAATCTATAAATTGTACAATGGTATCTTTACTCAAACTTTTTTTGTAACAATCTAAGCTGTAAATTGCTTTTTGAATGCAAGTTAAATTTTGAAAGCAAATGATTGAAAAAAAAAATTGCAGCTAAAATTAAAATTAAAATGAATGAGAGAAAAGTTTTTGAAAAAAGATTTCGCTTCAATGTAACTGTATTCTAGCATTGTTAAATACTTGATTTTTGTTTATAATTCAGAAAGTATAATCGTAGTGGCTGTTTTTTTTTAGTTAAGGTTGCAAACTTAATTATGCTACCACATGGAGCCCAGAAAAAGAAAATCTGCAAATATTCTTTCATATTTAAAAATTTAAAAGCAGGTAAATTAATTCAAGTGTTTATTTTAAAAGTATTCCAACCATGACTTATGCAGATCCTGAGAAACAAATTCTGGATTGCTGTGATAATTTATCGTTGAAACATGATGATAAAGACAAAAATTCAGTTACGTTAAAATCTAGTTGGAAGAAGTCAACATATTACTGTTCATCAAAACCACAAATGAAATTTAAATCGCTATATTGTTATTTTAGAGAGTTGAGTATGAATATGTTTCTTGAAGAATATGCATCAAAGAAAGCAACAATACTTGAAAAAAATTCAGTTTTAATAGAATGGAACGAAAATTCCAAGTTCCGAAAGAATACTTTTCTGTTTGTCACATCGATACCGGAATGTAACGGTCCTTTCTTTAAAGATAAAAAGAAACATGATCTTCAGTTTTTAATAAACAGAACAGTTTTTTTATTTTACAATAAGCAACATGTATGGTACGGTTCTGTTTTACATGCACAAAATGTTGAAGATGAATATGATGAGAATTTTTTTGAAGTAACAGTAAAATTATACTTTTGGAATCATAAACCTTTACCTACAGAAATTGATCCAAATGAGTTCAAAATATTATTGGGTTCGGTTGAAACCAATAGAGCTTTTGTTGCCATGATAAAATTGACATCAAAATCCAATTTTTCAGATTTGGTTTTAGGCCAGAAGGCAATAGATATAAAATTATCCACAAATCCTAAAAATTTTAAAATTCCTAGTTTGAATAAGTCACAAATAATAGCTGTTAAAAATGCAATAAACAATAATATATCTGTAATACAGGGACCACCTGGCACCGGAAAAACCACTACAATTGTGGAGTTAATAAAACAGTTCTTGACCAAATCAGGTAGACATCCAATTATGGTTGTTGCTTCATCAAATACCGCTGTTGATAATATCGTCGAAAGATTCATTGGAACCGAATTTGAAAGTAAGGTTTTAAGAGTTGTTAGCACGACTAAGGTAACCAGTTATGATCGTGACCATAAAGTGGGATCTGTATGCTTGCATAATTTAGTGTACAAAAATTTGCCCCAAGAATATCAAAAAATTATGGATCAAATACGAAATAATAGTTTGAGTATAAGTTCAAAAAGGTATAAAAAGTTTGTTAAATTAAAAACCAAGTTGACAAACGAAGTAATTGGTAAAGCTCAAATTGTACTCACAACTACAGTTTCAGCGGGGTCCTACTTTATGATAAAGAAAAAGTTTCCGGTTATTATTATAGATGAAGCAACCCAATCGTCTGAATTTTCAACGTTGATCCCATTGGCTTTGAGAGGAGTGAAAAATGTCACATTTGTTGGAGATCAACAGCAACTAGGTTATTATACGTCTATACCAGGTCTATCTTTGTCGTTGTTCGATAGAATCTTACAAAATGGGTCTTGCAACGACTTTGATGTATTAAAATTGCAATATAGAATGCATCCTAAAATCGCTGAATTTCCAAATTTAAAATTTTATGATAAAAGATTGAATAACGGGGTCACAAAAAAAGAGAGAAAAATTGCTAACATTTCAAAACCATTGTACTTTTGGGATACAAATGGTACATGTCCTGAGCAAAAGACATTTAATCTGTCCAGTAAGGACAATGGACACAGTTATCAGAATGTAGGTGAAGCTCATCGTGTAGCGGAAATATTACGTTTACTTATTCAAAAAAAAAAAATTGTTCGTAACAGAATCGGTGTCATTAGTACTTACAAAGGACAGAAAGACCTTTTGACCTCGACTTTATCTGAAGACGAAATTATTAATCCATCTTGCAAAAAAAGTAAAAAGCAAATTATTGTGAAGGATTCGGCCAAATCAGAAAGTGCAAGTTTTGTTGCCGATATTATGATAAGTTCGATCGATGCATTTCAAGGTAAGCAAAAGGATTTTATTATTATTTCATGTGTAAGGTCCAATTCTGAAGGTAGTTTGGGATTTTTGAGTGACCAGAAAAGATTGAATGTTGCATTAACAAGGGCGAAATATTGTTTAATTATTGTTGGTGACGCTAACTGCTTAGAAAGTAAAAACGATTTATGGAAAAGTTACATTGGCTACTTGAAAAGCAAAAAGGTTGTTTTTGAAAAGTTCGACTTGTAGCCATATTTTCAGTTTAGTATGTAGTGAACAGTTTGCATACTGACGACTAAATACACGGTGATTAGTTTTAACCTATTTGCGAAATTAATACTTGTTCTATAGTTTTACTTAGTATATAAGTGTAACACGGCATCACTTAAAATACAAGGTTTGGAATATAGACAAGTAGTTTATCTAGATTTTACTATAAACCATAGAAAAATGTCAAAAAAATAAAGGTTTCAAATTTATGCAAAATCGATACTTTGGTGCCGCTTGTAAGTTTAACATTAAACTTTAACACTAATGTACAAACGAATAAGTAAATCAACTTGCAACTCCATTAGTTAAAGTCAAACTTGCGCAAATAAAAAAAAAGGAATCCAACAAGATAGACGCAAGCCTGAGTAGTTACACTTTAACAACAAGGCGTCACTTAAGATGTTAAGTTTTTGCGATAGGAACAAATTACCTATATACTTTTCACTTAATATATACGCAAAAATAAAAAATATTATTATAAAACCAAAAGTTAGAGTGAGTTTACAGTTTACATAAATTAAATTATATTTGCGTCAAGTATTTCTTGTGCACTAGGTTCTCAGCTGAGATAATTAAAGTTGAGCTTATGACATTGTAAGATTTATCTGGTAAAGTTAAGGTTTTGCTGAGAAATATTTTTAGCGTGTAAACTAAGAATTGTTAACAAAAGTGCTAATAAAATGCCAAAACTCTTTCATATCAAGATTGGTTTTACTTCACGCATTTGCAAAAATTCAAAAGCTTTATTTCAATTTACTCTTCTGTTGTAGCTAATTGTAAGAACAATAAAAATAAATACAAAAGAATAGTATAAATATTGTAGGACTTTCTTATATTCTGTTTTTAAAATACAACCAGTAAAATGACGAAGGATCCGTATAAACTAAAACGTATCGATGAGCTTGAAAAAGAATTCAGTAGTTTAAATTTGTCGTCGTTTCAAGATATATCATTCTTTCCTACAAAAAGAACAAATTCCTGGAGATCAGCAGCACCAGTTTTAAAATACAATTCATTGCAAGATTACTTTAGATATATGAGTTTCAATCTTTTTAACGAAGAAATTGCAGCAGACGACAATATTGTACTTGATTCTAAATGGATTGACATTCGGTGGGATCTTGACCAAAATACTCGTAAAAATTGTTTTAGCTTTTATCTTTCTTCGGTTAAAGAAGAAGAGTTAATACAATTAAAGAATTTAGAGCAACTTCCAATTGCACTAAATCAAACAATTTTTTTGTATACGGATGAGAGAACCATATGGTATGGATACGTTACAGGAAAATATAAAACAGAACTGAGATATAACGCATCTGATTACGAATATAAAATTGATTTTAAATTATATTACTGGAATGATAAGTTTTTGCCTACTAGTATGAACACAGTAGAATTTAAATTGTTAATACCTTCTATTTTAACAGGCAGATCATTGAATGCAATGAATAAGTTGAAAAATAAAAGTTTAATAAATTTGGTATTGGGAGAAACTCCATTAAATTTAAATTTGTCTAAGTGCCTGACTGATGCTATTTCTCCAAATTTAAATGAAGCTCAAACATTAGCCATTAAAAACGCAATGAATAACAACATTTCAATAATTCAGGGACCACCAGGTACCGGTAAAACATCCACTATTGTCGAATTAATTAAACAATTTTTAAAAGTGGAAACATACCCTGTTATGGTTGTTGCCTCTTCAAATACTGCTATCGATAATATAGCTGAAAAATTTCTTGTTCATACGGGGACTGCTTCTGAGAGTGATTTTTTAAGAATTGTAGGTTCTAAAAAGGAAGACGAATACAACAGCAGTCATATTTTAGAGTCTCTCTGTTTGCATAAAAGGTTTTCTGACAACTTGGATAGAGACTACCCTTCGATAGCAAACAAGAAAAATATAATTAAATCTGACCGAAAGCTTTTAACCGATAAAGAAATTGCGGAATTTGAGAGCACGAAGAAACTGATATCAGAAGAAATTTGCCAAGAAGCCAAGGTTATCTTTGCTACTACAGTCACTGCAGGGTCAAAATATTTGGCAGATATGTCCTTTCCTGCGTTGATTATGGATGAATCTACTCAATCATCAGATCCTTCAACCTTAATTCCATTAGCTCTTAATGGAATAAACAATGTTACATTTGTTGGTGATCAAAAACAATTAAGTTGCTTCAGTTTAGTTTCAGAATTATCGTTATCACTTTTTGAAAGAATGTTACAGAACGATACTGTCACAGACTACGATTTTCTTAATGTTCAATATAGAATGCATCCTGATATTTGTGAATTTTCGAACCATGAATTTTACGATGGTAATTTAAAAAATGGTATGCAGTCATCTGATAGAAAACTTGAAAATATTTTACATCCCTTGTACTTTTGGGATACTTGTGGCACTTGCCTTGAAGAAAAAGCAAGTAATTATGATTTTTTAAAAAGTAACAATGCAAAGAATAATAAAAATAAGAATGGCGTTGGATCAAAGAAGAGATTTTCTGGTATTTATAATTTAGGTGAAGCACAACGGGTGGCTGAAATATTGAAAGTTCTTATCAATGACAAAGGAATTATTCGAGACAGAATTGGTATTGCGACACCATACGCAGCTCAAAAATTATTAATAACTTCGATTTTATCAAGAGATGAAGCAGTGAACCCTGAACAGGAAGAAGTCGAAGAAAAAGCTGAAGAGTTCAACAAAAAAAGCACGGTCAACATTGTAGCTGGAATTACCGTAGCAAGTATCGATGCTTTTCAAGGTCGCGAAAAAGATTTCATGATCATTTCATGTGTCAGATCTAATTATGACAGCAACATTGGTTTTTTGAAAGATGGAAGACGACTCAATGTAGCTTTAACAAGAGCAAAATACGGTCTAATTATTGTTGGTGACTTGGAATGTTTAAAACTGGGAGACCGGTTATGGAGAAGGTTCATGGAATTCTTAGAAGTAAGACAAGTAGTATTCAGAAAATTCGATTACTAAAAATTTGTTTTGAAAACATGTATAATAATATATTTGATTTGTTTCAGAGGACATAGTTAACTGATGCAAGTGTTGCAAAATATCGCTACCAATTTGGTCGAAAGTCCATTGACCATAAATTGACTAACTTACACAAAGGTTAGTTATGTCCGAGAATGCACCACAAAAGCATTAAGGTTATGAATGATATTACAAATGAATGACTACAGTATTTAGAAGCTTGTATATATAGAAGTTATATTGTGTGTAGAGGGTGGAAGAGGAAGGAATTTATTAATTTATTAGTATAAACCACACTACTCTTTTTTTTCCAATAACACTGAATATTAGTTTTTTACTTTATATAATTTTACATACCAATTAGCGTGTATATACCATTATACTTCCTAAGTAATACCAGCCATGTTAACGTAGATTGAGGAAATACATATGTATAAAAACCTCAGGGAATCGATTTTGGTGTAGTTGTTGTTGATGATTCACATAGATTAAGTCCGCTTATAATCTTAATCTATAATTAAATTTAAATAGTGATACCCACGTTGAAATTTGGTTTGGAGAAAGTTGACCTTTCTCCTGTGGGGATCGTCGTTTCGTTCTCAAATAGATAATAGCGGTAAGGTATCTATTTAATTGAGCCATTTGGAAAGGGGTGAGGTTGTAGTTACATATCCAATTTTTGAATTGTAGTAATGTGTTATGCGGTTGTAGGTATTGCCAAATTTCTTGTGAAATTGGGCACTGGGTGAAGATATGTTCACAAAATTTATTTCCTGGTATTTCTTCTTGACATAACTCACATTGTTTGACTGTAGTGGTAGAAAATTTTGTAAAATGGCCAAGGTTAATACTATGATAAATATCTAGTCCATCTGGATATTTCTTTTTAGCTTTGTTCAATTTTTTAAAAAATTTCTTCCAATGTTGTTTTGTAAGTTGAAACATACCGGTCCAAGTTTGTGGTGTAAGACATATCATGTCTTTCTTTTGTTTTTTCTTGGAGGTGGATTTGAAAAATTTTGTATCTATTTTTTTATAGATATATGAAGATACTTCTTCCAATTTTTTATTACCCAGTTGCTGGTATTCTCGCATTGTCATTGTTTTCCATTGTGCGGTTTCTTCTTTACTACTCGTATTTACAAACAGGATTTTCTTTTTTTTTTCGTACTATGATCGCTGTGAGAAAAAACACCTTCAAAACTGTTAGTTTTCTCAGTTTTCTCACAAACCTATTCTGATTGCAATATCAACTTATCACTAAGAATAATACTTAGGCTAATTTGATTTAGCATAGAATTAACTGAAGTGAATTATGACTGTATTTTCATTCCTTCGGAATAAAGTACTCGTCCTGTATGCAAATTGTTGGAATTTTTTTCAATGCGACAAGAGCCAACCAAAAATATCCAGATGGACTAGATATTTATCATAGTATTAACCTTGGCCATTTTACAAAATTTTCTACCACTACAGTCAAACAATGTGAGTGCTGTCAGGAAGAAATGCCGGGAAATGAATTTTGTGAACATATCTTCACCCAATGTCCAATTTCACAGGAAATCTGGAAAAAATTACAACCTCATAAACAATTCAAAAACTGGATATGTAACTACAACCTCACCCCCTTTCAAATGGCTCCGCTAAATAGATATCTTACCGCTATTATCTATTTGATAACGAAGCGACGATCCCCACAGGAGAGAGGTTAACTTTCTCCACAGAATAACCATGTTTTTAATAAAGAATCTCTGTTTCATTGAAACTTGTATCATTGTTCAATTTAGTTGCTAGATCTCGACTTGTCAAAATGGTAGATTTAGAGAGAAACTCATACCATGGAAGTATGCGTATTTGACCCCAATCGTCTAGTTTTATTGTTTTATTTATAAAATTTTGAAGTTTATTTTTTAATGGAATAAAGGTCCAATCGTCTTCACTTGTTAAGGCTTTATATATGACTTGTGCTCTTCGACCTTTCAATTGTTCTTTTAAATCTAAAAACCCAAATACATCTTGTTCTTTAAAAGCATACAGTAGTACGTCGCCTATTCCCAAGAAAATTTCTTTGTAGCTGGCTTTCAATCTCAATATTTCATTATTTGATATTGGTTTATGTTGGTCGGAAAAATAGACTTTTGAAAATTTATAACAATTTATCCCTAATGTTCTCAAATGAAAAGGTTGATTATCGAAGAAACTTAGTTGATAATTCATTTTTTGAATTTCTGCTTCCCATTCAAAATTTAAAAAATTTATTCCCAAATATTTAATTTCAACTGTTTCTATATTGTGTACTTTATATGGTAAAATTGATATGGTATCTGATGTGCTGAAGATGTATGATTTGTGTGGATTAACTGATAAATTGGATGATATTTTAAAGTGCTCTCGATATCAAGTATTTCTTCAGTGGTATGGCCTTTTTCGTCACCATAGGTTGATTCAATATATTGCACCACATCGGAATCAAATTTTGAACTTCGAAATGTTTTACTTAAGTTTTTGAAAAGAAATTTAGTTTTATGGTTGGGTTTATTTTTCAACTCGGATTTTTTGATTTTACTTTTTGTATAAAGTAAAAACTAGCATACAGTGTATTGGGAAAAAAAAAAAAAAACCTAGTGAAATATCAGAGATGTCTCTTGATTATACATGTTTAACATGTTTGGAATCATTCAATCAAGAGATACAAAAGCATTTATCGTCAACAAGACACAAATCAGTTAGACTAAACTTCTACCAAGATGAGGTTCTACAGTGTGAAGAATGCTCAGATTCAAATATACATCAGTTAATAATTGTGAGATATGGATTTAGTGATATGTTATTACTTTGTTCACCATGTTTAGACAAAGAGACCAAAACATCGAATGAAACACCCAGTGCATCTTATTCATTATCAAATGGGGCTTTGTTTCAAAAATTACAACAATACCTAAAGGTAAGAGATTTAGAATGTGAGAAATGTCAAAACGACTCTTACCTATATGTTGGAAATTCAAAAACAAAACAGATAATAAGTTGCAGAAAATGTTTACCCGAATTTGAATCAACGAATATTAAATTTACAAGTGAAAACGATGATTTGTTTTTGAAAGAGTTATTGGGCTTGAAAGAACCAGTGTTGAAAAAATCAAATAGAAAAAGAAAAGGAGGAAAAGGTAAAGGTAAAGGAAAGTTTGCTGCCAAAAAATCGAGCAGACAAGTGAAAAAGGAAGATCCAGAAGCCGAAGAAAGGAGAGCTCATTATTTTGAGTCCAAAAGATTTGCACAAGAGGTGAAATCTGGGTCAACTGTTAAAGCGATTGGCTCCGAAACTGTACCAAATAAAGAAATTCCTAAGATAAAACCAAATTCAAGCAAAACAAAGAAAAATTCAAAATCTAGACATGACCAGGTTCCGAGTCCACGAACCGGTGCTCCAGCACCTAAAAAATCTAATAGTCAAGCCTCAAGCCAGTCCAGGAGTCAAGCACCAACCAAAATTAATAGTCAAAATTTGAATAAGACAAATCGATCATCAAGTAATTTGAACATAAAAGACAATAAAAAAATCGATGGTAAAGCCAAAAGTAAGACGCCTACTAATGGTCAATTGCATAATGATCCACCTGAGTTACAGCCAAAGCTGCAGAAAAAGAAAGTAAATTCAAAGAAAAAAGTTGAGTTTGAGGAGAAGAATGGTGAAAATATTAAAAAAAACTCAAAGCCAGCCAATCTGAAAAATTTAGAGATATCAAACAAAAAGGTCAAAAATTTGTCTACTTCTAAACCAGTAAAAGTTGAACAAAAAGCTAAACAGCACCCTAAAAACGAGAACAATTCAAAATCGGGCGCACAAACAATAAATGGAAAAGCAGAGTCCACATCTAAATTAAACTCCAAACCTTCAAAAGAGTCTAGTACAAAAAAATCTGAAGATAATGATTTTACTATTCCACCTTATATAACAAAGTATCTCCCGGCATCTAAAGCAAGATTAGTTTATGACAATTTAGATGAATATTTTAGAGAAATGAGTTTCAACATGTTTTTAGAGGACCAACTAAATAATGTTTCTAGATTAATGGACTCTTCGTATTTCACAATTGAATGGTTTGAAGACCAAGACAAAAAAAATAACCAATTTAAATTAAATATACCGCTAAAGAACATTGAAAAATTCGTTTCACAAAAGTTTAAGACACTCAAGAAAAATCCATTTAATGTCGATCAAGCATTATTTTTGATTTTAGATAACGACATTCCATGGTATTGTAAAATTGCCACCATGGACGAAGTTAGAAAAGGAGGCAGAGGGAAGAAAGGTCGAGGCAATAAACGTGTTGGCGATTCTGAAGCTGTCCTAGAAATGATTATCACTTTATTCCGCTGGAATAACCAGCCGCTACCAAAAACAGTTCATGTACAGCATCTACAAATTTTGCCTGCCTCGATCCCGTTGAGCAGAGTTCTTACTGCGATGGATAACCTTTCAAACCCAAGTTTTATAAAAATGTTGTTAGGTAAAGAGCCAATCAAACAAATTCATTTTAGAAATTTTATAAAGTTTTCAAAAGACTCGATAAATGATTCTCAGAAAATTGCCATTCAGTCTGTTTTAAATAACGCAATTACCGTTTTACAGGGACCGCCAGGCACAGGAAAAACTTCTACAATTTTTGAGATTATTTTACAATTACTAACAAGTTTAAATACATATCCAATATTGGTAGTTGCAGCTTCAAATATAGCCATTGACAATATAGCAGAAAAATTGGTTGAAAGTGGTTACGGCAAAGATATATTAAGAATTACAGCTAGTGAAAAGGAAAGAGATTATGGTCCTTCACATCCATTAAATTCTGTTTGTTTGCATACTAAAATCTATAATGCGTTATCTTTGAAGTTTCAAGATGTCGTTAATGATCTAAGATTTAACCCGACAAAAGTTAGTGCAAATTCATATAAAAAGTATTTGAGTGAAAAATTCCAGATTACGAAGCAACTTGTTCGACAAGCAAAAGTTATTTTGACAACTACCGTTGTTGCAGGGGGAGCACAGTTGAAATCAGTAGAAAAATGTCCAGTTGTAATCATGGACGAAGCGACGCAATCATCTGAGCCGACATCGTTAATTCCATTGTCGATGTCTGGGGTAGACAAATTCGTTTTTGTGGGAGATCAAAAACAATTGAGTTGTTTCACATTGATTCCAAGTTTGTCTCTTTCTTTGTTTGAGCGAATCCTATTGAATGGATCGTATAAGACACCTCATATGCTTGACACTCAATACCGTATGCATCCAGCAATTAGTGATTTTCCAAGAAACAAGTTTTACCAGGGTTTGCTTAAGGATGGTATAACAGAGGAGGCAAGAAGGATCGAGAAGGTGTCAAATGCGGTGTATTTCTGGAACACAAATGGAAAGGCACCTGAAAAAAGTATTCGGAATTTTCTTCGAGAGGATCATGGATTTACATACACAAATCCAAGTGAGATAGATTTTATCACTACCGCTTTGAAAGTTTTGATTTATGAGAAAAATATCAAGCGTGAAAATATTGGTATAATTACTCCTTATTCCGGACAAAGAGATTTGATCTCAGCAACATTGATTAAAAATGAATTTATTAATGTGTCCCAAGAAGAATTGAAAATTGAAGTTGATTTGGATGACATTACAAATGATTCGAAACCAGTCACAATTCATTATGTATCGGGAATTATAATAGGGACAATTGATGCCATGCAAGGGCGTGAAAAGGACTTTTTGATTATGTCATGCGTGCGGTCAAATGCTGACAACAAAATTGGTTTCATTCGAGATGAGCGTAGGTTAAATGTTGCATTGACAAGAGCAAAGTATGGATTGATCATGATTGGTGATGTCAACTGTTTGAAAAATGGTGATAAATTATGGAAAGAGTATTTGCAATATTTACAAGATAAAGGGTTCATACACGATGAATTTATATATTGATAATTTTGTAATTCAAGTATAACCAGAAATATCCGAATGCAACAAATGAAATAGTTATGTTCAAAATGACCCATAAATCAGGATACCTAACTGGAGGTGAATATAATGCATCTATAAAATGGTAAATGAATATTGATAAATAGGTTGAATATATGACAATAGAATTCAAATTAATTTTTTTAGGCAAAAGTAAATCATATCCAATCAACCAGTTTATCAAAAATTGTAAAACAAAATATTGCATAATCAAATCATCTTTTTTCAATAATGGATACAAGCTGAAAGTACCGACGTTGTTTAACCATTGAATAATTGCTAGATTGTCGGGACTTAATAATAATAACAACGATATTGGAATCAAAGGTAAAAGAATGGATTTTTCATGTACTTGATAAGAAAACAAATAAAATGATAATGAATTGACGGAAAATCCATAAAGCAATAATGGAATTTTGGACTTTTGATTCTTTTTGATTTTATAGAATATCAAACAATTTATCGGTATCGTGGTCAATAAGGTTATACCCAAAGATAGCTTGGATAAGTCAAAGTCAAAATTTCTATACTTGATCAATGTGTTTGTTGTGCACCAAAAGTTGGCAACTTTGTCTTCGAATAGGCCCCTACTGAAGGGGAAAACTCTGACAACGATTTGTAGCAACGATTGAGGATTGGTCAATAAGAATGGTAAAATATAAATGAGTTGTGTCAATAACACGGTCGTGCCGACTAAAATTAACTGTACAACACTCTTGATTTGACTTAAAATGTAAAAAAAGATAAATAATGAGTAATATAATCCCATTTGCTTGAAGTTGATACAACTAACAAACCAAATACTTGCCATGATTAGATTGTTCTTTATCAATTCAATAACTGAATAAACGAATAATCCCAACATAACAGAATTATACTGGAAATGTCCATGATCAATTAACACTAAATGTGGTTGATTGATAATTACCAACGAAACGATAATCTGATCCATACGATTAGCATTGAATTTCTTACCTAACATGTTGGCAATCAATAAAATCGCTGGAATGTATAAGATCAATTCACTTATGATCGAACTGACTCTCATAAAAAACTTCAAATCATTTGATTCTATTCCCCTAGAAGCATTCAATGCAAACCACGAATAATTGATAAATGAGCCAATTTTACCAATCAAATATGAATGATAGGCTGTTAATGGTGGGTAATCCAAACCCCAATATTGTAAGTCAAAATAATACCATTGTGAAGTTGGTAAATTAATTGTTAGCTCCATCCAATGTCTTTGAGCTTCAAAATCACCAAACATGGGGGGAGTATTGAATCCCGAATACCCACCTAACCCAACTGCTGTTCTTAGTATGATCGCTGACAAAATTAAAATATATCTTGCTGCCCATTGATCAGGAGCTTTTTCAAAGTAGTGTAACAAGTCATAGACTGGAGAATTCTTGAAAACACTGTGATATTGATTGCTATGGTTGACAGTTTGAGGTTCTTTTTCTTTAACTGACGTTGGTTTCACCACATTCTTTTTCTTCGTTTTCCCCATGGAATCGGATTGGCGTAGAGTTTTTCAGTCTGGTGCGAAATGAAAACTTGTCAACTTTTCAATAATTGCCAGGATCAAAACCATGCATAATTACTAACATGTGAATTATCTTGAAAATTTTGTGAACATGAAGTGTGGATCTAAGGGACCAAACAGAAATGCATTGGTAGAGCATCACCTTTGTCCAGTACCTCTATTTCGATGCTATTTTTTATAAATGCATGGACTGGAAGGGTGTTTTTCTTGATACCCAATAATTTGGCATACAAGAGAGATTCTTAATGTAATTGATAGTATAAATATACTCAGGTATTAAACCAGTTTACTCTCTATTATTGTCACTGTAATCAACTATGCCCTCGGAGAATAGAAAAGGTACATAGACTCTGTGTCGTGAAAGACTAAAGACATTTACAATTATTTTGATTTTAAATTTTGAAGTAGATATGGTCAAATTAAAAATAATTCGTTCATAATGCCAGTGAAATCCAGCAGCATTTCAAGTTTGAGTAACTATGCTGATTCATAAACTTATAATGGCCAAGTTGCAGTAACTGACAAGGTCACCAACCCATACAAACATCTGTGAATAATACCGCAAATTAGTTCAAAACTTTAAAAGTAAAAACTTTGTCCTTTGTAACTTGTTTCGTCAACTTTGTTACGACGCGTCTTTCTGTTCAATAACGTTTGTTTTTTGATACACGTGTAACGATTTATACTGAACACAAGAACGGCTGAACTATTGATAATTAAACTGACAACTTAACCATCAATTAATGTTTCAATCCCGATGCACAAATTTTTATTGTCCTCATGATTTATTAAATTGCAAATGATGAAGATTTGCAATTTTTTAAGACGTGAAACCTTATCATACTGTGTGTGTACCTTTTTTTTTTTTTCTTTTTTTTTTCCCACACAATTTCGTGTCTTTTTGCATAAATAATAAAAATTACAATCGTTACAAAATCTCTTCTAAACCATCACAGAGATCTCCAGTTGAACCAAAGAATACTTACATCAGATACTAAAAAACAAATACACTCCTTTATTAATACATTCGTTTAACACATATAATATAGAAAGGTTATGCTTCATCAGCCCAGTAATAAGGATAGTAAATATATGAGCACTTCCTCATCTGTTTATTCCACGAGAGATACAATTACACCAAGCGAACAATTTTTCCCCAATTCAAATCCTATTCAAGAAGAAGAAGATGACGAAGATGATTATGAGGATAATTCATACTCTGAAAGGAGGATGGTTGCGAATGAATCAAGCCAGACTTTTCAATCTTACATGACAGCCCATACCAGATTCAATCAAAAACAAAATAAAAGTAGCTACGATCTAAATAATAGCACCAGCACAACATTTCCAAACCAAATGACGAGAGATGTAGTGCAAAATAATGACGGAACCCCACTCTTACAGGGAGATACCATCGATGACCAGACACCCAAAGTTGATGAGAACGGGTTTTTACAAGTTGAACAAACTGCAGTCAGAAGCTTACCCCAAAGACAGTTAAGTAATCAATTTAAAAGATTATCGGTCACACTTCAGAATACTAGAGCCTCTGGAGACTCACATAATTTCTTGAATAACTTTCAACAGAATGTTGAGAAATCAAATAAGGAAAGAACTAGCTATTATCAGAAAATCCAAGATAGACCAAAATCGATAGACGATGGATATGCCACGAATGAATCCGAATTAAGTTCTGTTAGTAGTAAAGCATCAAGTGTTTCCTTAGCAACAAATGATTTTGACAAGAAAAGTACAAACTCATCTGGTCATTTCAACTTCAATTCTTCATCTTATAATCTCAGAGGCTCCAAGATAGGCGATGATATACCAATACGAAAAGATTTAGTCGAATCCGATAAGATTAAAAGACTTAGTGCTAGTCAAAGTGAAGGCAACGGGTTGAATATCGTTTATTCAAGAGAAACAGAAGCAAATGACGAGGACTTGTCGTCTTTGTTTATCAAGGCTTTACACTCATTTGATTCTTCCAGCTTGCAATCAAAATCTGACGCGTCTATATGTTTGTCATTTGAAAAGAATGATTTAGCATTTGTTCACACTATCGATGAATCAGGATGGGGTGAAGTTACATTGATCGAATCATTACAAAGAGGTTGGATTCCTATGAATTACTTTGCGATTGCTATCACCGAAGCAAATCTTGACGAAGACGAGGAAGAGGAAGATGATGAAAAAATTTCAAATAGCGAATATTTAAGGCCTTTATTTCACTCGTGTGGTAAGTTTTTATTAAATCCGTTGAGTCACGAAACACGATACGGTAAGTTCACATTTTCAGTTAGAGTCATTAATTCGATAAGAGATGGGGTTAGAATATTGTTACAAAACACCGATTGTTTGTCGCGTTCAAACGAAATTGTCACGAAAAGACCTGCGGTAAGGAAAGCAAGGAAATCGTTATTGGCCGATTGGTATAATCTAATGCAAAAAGCTAATGAATTCAAAGGAACTTCGAATTTTAATAAAATTGAAATTTTAACTTTGATGATTTATCAGGTGTCAAAAAAAGCTGTTGTATTTCTAAAATTATGGTCAACTGAAAGTAAACAAATTGTAAAACATTCGAGTGAAAAGAAATTACATGATGATTTAAATAACTATCCGTTGTTGACTGAAGCTCCATTTGCTAAACAAAGATTAACTGAGATAAATGGTGTTTTATATTCTTATTTGGGACTTATAATTGGCAGGTTGGATTTGATTGAGCACAATCGAGTTGGTTGTGATATTTTGGAAACAATTGCTCACCAGATTATTTTATTACTTCGTGAGTTGTTATTCATTTCTAAAACCGGTAGCGATTTTTCATCAGCAAAGCCAAATGATTTGGATAATTCATTGGATGGTTTGTTATCTTTAGTGAGCGGTTTAGTCACAGCTGTTAAGAACCTTGTTATAAAGACGTTAAATGAACCCGAACAAGAAGAGAAATTAAGCAGGGAAAACTATCATTATTCAGAAGAAGGCGAAGAATTGATACAAATTGCATCGAAAATGATTAGAGCAATTAGCTCCACGATTAATTCCATACGTAAACTATTAGAAGTCACGGGTGATTTCAAGTTGAATTCTGAAAGGTCTTATCCTGACTATACAAAAATGAAAATCGAGCCTACTGAATTTATCAAGAAGTGTTCGAAAGGGTTGAAACTTCCCAAGAGTTCTGGTAAACCAATCAAGTCGAATAGATATTCAATGGTCAGGTCTGGTACCGGTGGTTTCACAGAAGGAGGAGCTGATTTCTTGCAGTCTTTAAATGATTCTCCGTTTACAGTTTCTGCTGCAGAATTTGAGCCATTTACTACAACTGAAGGCAAAACGGAAAATAAAATTGAAGATGAATTATTGGTAGAAAATGGTAAACTTTTAGGTGGTTCATTCAAGGCGTTAGTTTACACATTGACGAATGAAAAATCACCCCCCGAATATTTTTTTGTTTCGACATTTTTTATTTGCTTTCCAAGTTTTGCTAGTGGATTAGACTTGATTGAAGAACTTATTTCAAGATTTGAAGTGTCCAACGTATCGACAGATCTTAATGTTGACCTATCATTGAAAAAACGGAGAAAATTAATTGTGAGAATGTTTCAATTGTGGATGGAGAGCTACTGGAATGAAAATGACAATAATTTGTTGACAACATTGATGAATTTTTTCAATGAAGGCTTGAATTTTCATTTACCCTTAGACTCGATGAAACTAATTGATATCTGTTCGTTGTTAACATGCAATCGTCAAGTTGATCCAAGAAAGAGAAACAAAAAACAATTAGTGGCAAGAAGTATTGCAATAAGAACGGAAGGCAGCTATGACTCGTCTCGTTACTCAATGGTCGATGGATACGAGTTGTCAAAGATTAATACCAATTCCTCCACATCATCTAAGTCGTTATCATTACCAATGCCATTGGGTGTTGGCAATCAAACTTCATCATCTGGAAACTTATTAACCAAGACTCAGATAACTGCAATTGAAAAATTGAATCTCACATATAGATCGATTTTGAAGTCAAGTTGGTGTGATAAGAAATATTTATCGTCGCCTTATATTGCGATAGATTTATCACAGTTGGTTACAAACTTCTTTTTATGTTGTGACCAAAGCTGGGTGTTATCAAACTACAGACCAAATCTTCTTGATTACAACGGTTTAGAGTTGGCCAAACAGTTAACATTAATTGAAAATAACATTTTTTGCTCAATCAAACCCGAAGAATTATTAAATCAAAACTTCACTCAGAAAAGAGCTCATTTGAAACTAGCGCCGAATGTTCGGTTATCATTATTGTTCACAAATGCGTTATCAGATTATGTTATTGAATCAATTTTGCAACCTGGTATAAGTGCTAAGATGAGATTGAACAGCATCAAGACATGGTTGAAAATTGGTATATCATGTTTGTATCTTCGAAATTTCAATTCTTTAGCTGCAATCATGACAGCAATGCAGTCTCACCTCGTCACTAGGTTAACCAAAGTATGGTCAGAATTAACTGAAAAATACACTGAGCTAAATCTGTATTTATCTTCAATCATTCATCCTGAAAAGAACTATTCAGTTTACAGAAGCAAGTTGAGAAATTTCTTGTCGCATAACGTTGATATCCCAATTATACCATATTTTTCGTTATTTTTGCAGGATCTAACATTTGTAACTGATGGTAATCCAAATTATAGAAAAGCAAACACGTTTTTGAATCAAAAATTGATCAACATTGACAAGTATTTGAAGATTACTCGGGTTATTGCTGATGTTGAAAACTTACAAATTTCGTATTTGAACCCAAATATCAGTAAAAGCGGTATCAAGGATAGTAAGGAAGATTTCTACATTAACCCATTGCCAAGTTTGCAAGAGTTGATCTTGCTCGAGTTATGGAAAGTGACTCAATTGAACAAAACTGAAGACGATAGGGCTTGGAAGTTGAGCTGCTCTATACAACCACGTGATGTGTAATTGAATATACATATTTATGATTTTCTGACTCTAATGGTGATTCTAACCGATTTATACAGGTACTTAACATCATGTGTCAAAGTTTGTTATCGAACATTTTGACAAGATTACCGTTTTACAAGCATTTACTTTTTATGGGCAATTTAAATAGAGGGGTTATAACTCTTTGCAGCATTCAAAAAAGTTACATGAAGTGCTGCCTAGGTGAAAGAATTTTGAACGAAGAGTAAGGTTGTGTATTTTTACTTTAGTGCTTGTTGGAAGCTGTGTGTTTGGCGAACAACATCAGGGTATAGGAGTTACTCAAATCATGTTAGAGATTAATAAAAAGAATCTTTACTATTCAAATTCAGTCTTTATAGAGTTTACGGTTGCAAAGAAGTTATCTCTTTGAATAGCGAATCGAATTAATCAATTTGGTCAAAATGGGCACAAGTTTCGTAAATCGAGTTGGACAAAGCCCAAATATCATTAAAAAAGTGGAGGTAATGATTATTTAGAAATCATTTGGTCAAAATGGGCACAAGTTTCGTAAATCGAGTTGGACAAAGCCCAAATATCATTAAAAAAGTGGAGGTAATGATTATTTAGAATAAGTTTAATAAATATCTTTAAATATTAAAGACATAAAATTAGATGGCATTTAATTGTAATGAATCATTTATTGAGTATGAAGTAGAAACATGATAATGTACCAAAAGAACATAGCTGATGTGTAAATCGATAGCTCATTTAGTTATACCATGCCACCGTAAAAATTATAATAACATTTCAACGCGACACAGGTCAAACAAAAAATTTTGTGTCTTGTTGCGCGGTCCCGATAGTTTTCTGTCGCGCTGCTTTCCATTCCATGCAACCAAATATAAATAACAACCGCTGAATGCCCTCCGAATCGATAGACGAATTGTTTAACTTTCAGAACTTCAAAAATGACTTTCTAAATTCAACTATCGAGTCTGCGTATCTGAATCCGAAAGCTTTGAATCAAGACTTGATACACCAACAGAAAATTATCTTTAAAAAGTTAAAATTCATCTACTTAGAGCAAGAAACACGAGACAAGTTTTTGAGAAAAATATCAGAGATGGCTGATATTGATGAAGAGTTAGATGTCACAGAAACGCAGAATAGCAATGGCAAGTATAAGGCTTTGCTAAAAGATTTGAAAACGCAAATGGAAAATCAAGTGAGTGAGTTTGATCAACTTAGCACAGAAGTTAGTTTGTTGTATGATTCTTATCAAACTAGATTGAAAGCAAACGAAAAGATCTCAAAAGAAATAGAGCAGACCGAAACCGAGATCGAAAACTTATTGAAAGATTTAGAGGAAAAACCGTAAATGAGCTTTCTAGTTTGCGAAAGAGGGGAGATGTTACTCTACAAAGCTAAGTTGAAAGTAGGCCTTGATTATTATCAAATGATAAGGAACGGAATTTAGGAATTTCAAAAAAGTCAAGAAGTCTAAGGTTGAAAGTTAGCTTGCAATGATTGTACTGTATAAGTTGGACAAGTGTTTAGCGAAACTGACCTATTTCAAGCATATGCATATATGTATGTTTATATTTACGTTTATATTAAATCCTCTGTAATGTCGTCATCTATATACTCGTCATCTTTGTTCATTCTGTATATTGTCATGGCCATACTGGAGAAATTTAATAAACTCATAAGCCAATCAGGCAACTCTATGCCGTTCACTTCAATCAAGTTGAATAACATATCCATGAAATTACCAATCAACTCGATGATCAACATCATCTTATCGAATTTCAAATCTTTCAAAATTTTATTGTATTTGACATTGATTTCTTGATTCAAATGACCTTTGCTTTGCTTATTCAAAATCTCTAATTCCACGTTGATTTTTCTAATTTTCTTATATACATTTATCAACTGAGATATCGTTTTTCTGATCAAGAACACCAATATTAAAATCCACAACTTATTGGTGTTCTTAAGCAAGTTTATAATGAAATTATTTTTGGGAAACATTGGGAGATTGGATATTAAATGTAGGTTATCTAATAAATTGGCTAAGGTTTCTAAAATATGAATGAAAAACAGTTCAAATTTCTTGAAAGTATATCTCGTTGGCTTATAAATTGGTTTTTTTGATTGACTCCTCCTGGATAACTGGCGTTCTTGATGCTTAGGTTGAGGTTCGGGCTGTGAGTGTGCTTGTGGTTGTGGTTGTGGTTGTGATTGTGATTGACTGATGTGTTTAATGTCAAATTTCTGGTATAATGAGGGATATTTGGGTTTAGGAGGTGGTGGTGTTGTGTTAAACTTGTTGAATTTTTTGGGTGTTGTTTGATTCAAAACGTTTTCTAACTTCGTTAACTTGTCAGATGTAATAGACTTGTTTCCTTTCAATTGCTCCTGTTTGGCTAGCTTAAGAAGATTGTCAATAATTTGTTGTTGATCCAAAGATACTTTGTGGTTATTGATATTGCCAATGGTAGTTGTGGTATTGTTATTGTTGCTCGTTATTGTTGAAACAACCATTGGTTATAAAAGTATGTACAAATGGAGAAAAGATAGACACACCAAAAATATTTTTTTTTTTTCTCCAAACAATACAGAAAGTAGTGTAATCCTGTGAAAAAACAATAGTGATATGGGACACCTAGTGTTAGTCGTCTACCTGTCTACAATTGCTTCGATTGAAACACTCTGCCAAGTGACCCACTAGTTTGACAAATTTGAAATTTGACAGCAAAATTAGAATTGTGGGTGCAGTGTCTAAATAGGGCAGTTTGTTTGACAGTCTATTGCACCACTTTTCAGAACGCGATTGTAATTATTTCCCACGGTCTTCATTTTACCGTTGATTTTGTGTCTCCGACTTGCCTACCATGATCTACTCGTAATTATTCGCCTCAAATATTACGGTTTTATAATGTTGAATAATTACGATGATTGGTACAGCTCACTAGTTCTGAATTTAAGTGAATAATATTAATCTCCCACTTATTTCGTGGAATTATCACATATCTTTCATCATATTCAGTAAAATTGCCTAATATTTTGACAAACAAGTGGTCTTTTTATCACAGAAAAGCATCAACCGTCACTAAAAAATAAAAGAGTAGTTTCTAGAGAATAATAATTGTGACAGCAGAGTCTATGATCATTGCATATTTCTAATTCTTGGAGCAACCGATATCAATATAGTACTTTTTACAGTAGAGGTCGTTTTTCCATCAGCTTAGATAAGTTCAAGTGGTGATAGCAAAAGTGTAGCAAAAGTGTAGCATAAGAAACAGTATTGAACTTTTACAACTCAATTATCGTTTCTTTCTAATGCAAATAGGACTACTAGAACATGGTGTTCCTTTATCCAGCGGCGTTGAGAACTTGAATTATTATCCAACGATGATGTGGACCCTGTACAAAACCCAAAACTAGTGATGTTGACACGCTTTTAACATATCTGTAAATATTTCATAATACATCTAGTTGTACAACAAAGGGAATTAGCTTTGTTTCACTTGCAAACGTAAGTAACTACAATGTTGACTAAATGAATTTCGATTGTATTTTTTTTTTCTCTCTTGCCTTGTTTCACTGACTATGTCAATCGAGGAATTGTTGGCATTTGAAAAGACAAAGTTAAATGAAATAAATAACAATTACAAAGATTTACTATCGTCGATAACTCGGGAATCGTTAGTAAATAATGAACAGTTGAGATCAAAATTCAGAAAGCAATTAAATGAAAAACATGAGAATAAATCGATAGTTGAACTAAATAAAAATTACGAGTCAACAACACAGGAATTATTCGAATTGAATCAGTTGAAAGAATTGAGTTTGCAGCTTAATGAAATTAAAACTTTCCAAAATACCCAGTTGAATGTGAACAACATATTAGATTTCCAGCATATCAATGCCGTATTGAAATCCTTAGCATCTAATCCCAACTTGGCCTCAAATAAATATATCATTTACAGACAAATCAAAAAAAAGATTGAGCAATACGAAGCCGAATTTGTTGATAAATTGAATGACTATTTGGTTGAGTTCTTGTTACCCAATGAATGTACAATTTTGAATAATTCCATAATTCAAGATTTCAATTTGTTCATATACAAGAATAACTTTAACTTATTAGCTTACAAAAAATACAAGATAAAATGGGATAATTTAGTTGACTTGGCGTTGAATTCAGATCAATCCTTACTGTTGATCGAAAATGAAGTTGATGTTAAATTAGACATAGTTTCAGATAAAAATGATTTCATCAAAAGCATTGAGAGTATAATAGTTTTTGTAAATAACTTGAATCATCCTTCGATTAAAAATTATCTTAATTCCATCATATCAAGAAATTTCAGTAACAAATTGTCTACAAGTATAAATGAAGTCATCAATAACCAGAAACAAATCGATAAATTAGAAAACTTATTGAAAGTGTGTGAGGAATCCAAGTGGACGATACTAAGCAGGATCAATTTGGGCGAGGGACAAGGATTGAAGGAAAAATTGAACCAATTGTATCTTAATTGGGTCACAAACGAATACATAAATAAGATCAAGGTGGCATTCCAGTCCGAAATTATTGAACGCAATATTGAATTAACAAAAAATACTGAGAAAAAAGCTGATTTGAACCCTGGAGACAATATAGAAAATGAAGATGAGGACGGCTGGGATGACAACTGGGATGATGGTTGGGATGACGAGGACAACAACGCTAAACACGAAAAGGTGGAAAATGTTGAAAAAGATGATGTTTCCGCTGAGTCAATCACTATAACCAACTTGCCGGACTTGTTAGTTCCTATTTTTACAGACTTCAAAAAGTTTTCACCCAATTCCGATTATTTAGTTTCCACCATAAAAGCACTATCAATTGTCAAATATCCGCCATTGACAAATTCGTATGTCATGTACAACGATTTTCAGTACTTGGCACTGAAACTTGACAACTTAAAGCTAATATTTGTAGAATCCATCCAAAAGCAGGCATTGAAGAAGTTTCATCAAGAGCTTAAGGTATTGATTGATTCGATAAATTTACAACCTGAACCTGCCGCCAACACGGAAGAAGGTTTTTTAGATGACTATAATCTCAACCAGCTATCTTTAATTTATAAATGGTTTAATATCTTATTTGAGGACAAGCAATTAAAATCCACCAATATAGAGAAGTTCAAGCAATTAACCATTGACTTGGTCACTTATTTGAATCAATACTTGATTAAAAAAATTGTGAACTTAAGCGACATTAGCGAATATCAAAGCGAGCAAATTAGCTTGATCATTGACCATTTGAATAATGTAACTGTGCCGTTTTTGTTGCAGTTGGAAATTAAGAAAGAAAAGTTGGAAAGTTTCAATAAATTGGAAAATATAAAGTTCTTGATTGGTGGTCATTTGAAGGATATAATGGAAAGGTTTTATCAAGGAGAACTATATGATGTTGATACCGATGAAATTGTATCAATTGTCAAAAATACATTTGTTCAAAGTGAGTTGAGAGATAATTATATAAATGAGATCATAGAGTTCAGAAGCATGAACTAGTATATATAAATAGTTTTCTATACAATAACTTTCCCATCGTTTATTTTCTTTCCTGTTTTTGCAATTTTATTGTAGATTGTATCGTAATCGTTGGTAGTAGTAACATCAACCGTTTGATCCTGTAAGGAGATATCAACCTTGGAAACTCCCTCTGTTTTCAGCAAAACACGTTCGATTGCACCGGAGCATCCCGAGCATGACATTGTAACATTGAAATGGTATTTGTGAGTGGACATGATTGAAAGTTGATAAAAGCGATGTTTGATTTGTAATTAAGAAAACTGTGGAATTTATTTTTCTACTTCGGAGAAGCTAAATTTGCGCATTGGCTTATGTAACACCTTTCTTGGACACTTTTACATATTTGCAACCATTACTGTACAAAGAATGAAGAGACGAGGAGTAATACATTCTTCCTCTTTCTCTCCTTTTTTTTTTGAACATTTGGTTGAACCTAATTTGATCTATTACTAAGTGATATCACGAGGTACTTTTTTTTGCTTCAAGTAGTTTATCAGTGATTTTTATGCTCAACAGCAGAGACTCAGCATTGATGTCAGTTAGATAGCAGGCAACTTATGCTGTGATAAAAATATATAAATGCTCTAATTTTGTTTCAGTTTGTCACCGAAACTTCAGCTTCGGTAAAATAACAGTTTTGTCGAAATCACGTGTGCAAAATTGATTTTGCAAGCACTCAGAACTCAGAATTTGTCTCGATGTGAGTTTGACTTTTTTTTCTTTTTTTCAAAATAGAATGAGAATTTTGAGGCGAAACGAAATATTTTGATTCAGTGGTAACATCTGTATCGCAATTGAATTTGGTTATGGTATTTGGAAATATATAGCTACAATATCGGAATGATTAAGAAAAAAAAAAAAAACATTCCATTTGTACCAAATAAACAACAAACTTGTACAGTCTAGACTGCGACCGGTGGCATCCTCAACATTGTACTTGTATGGTTAGGTATAAAGTTGTTCATTGTTGGGGATAATATGGTCTTATCAGCACTCCATTCGTGCCACTTTATATTTTAATTTCCTGCCTTTATTATCAACCGATAGCGGTTAAATTGGGTTATTTTCTTGATAGGGTGTTCTTGTACGGTTAAATCCATGTGTAGAATTATGAATAATTTGCTTCATTTGTGTTAGATATGCACAATTTCTAATCGAAAGAATCTAAATAGTATTTTAATTAGATCCCACAAAAAAAGAAAGATTCAAACAATAAACGTTTGCCTCTCAAATTGCACCACAACAATTTGTTCAAATACTAGTCAACAATGTGAATTCCTCAGTTTGAGAAGCAATTAGTCCAACGGTTTCTAGAATAAACTCCGATAATTTAAGCTATAGTACAGAATAACGCCTCAAAACAGTTTTGTCGATATGTGACATTAACGTTGAAAATCCGTCTGGCAAATATAAGCTATTGTTCACTGAAAATACAGGTCATTAAATGATAATTACCTGTTGTCAACTCGAATTCTGAATCATACAGACTTTAGCCAATTTTTTACAGGGCTCAAACCACTTATACCCCCGGGCTCAGAGTATTTTGCACAATAGCCCAACAAAGTAAAGATTAGAATGGTTTGAGATGATATCTGACAAAGCCTACTTTTTACTCTGCGCATAATAGGTTTGCTAGAAGCTAAAAATACTATTACACATCTACCTCGTATTTTGGTTGACACCAACTTTCAGCCCATCTATAAAAGACATGCCCGCACTCCACGGTAGCGGCATTTTGGAGATTTGACAACAAGGCCAGTTGCAAAAACGGCATAGCTTTTGGTTTAAACAATATTTTATAATCAATAGGGCAATTAATCTTGGCACCCACTAGGAATTTGATAGAGTATTTTTTGTGTCATATTGATTTTATACATTGTTTTGGAACAATGCCGTAATTATTTTCAATTTTAATTGTTGAGCAGGGAAAAAAAAGATAAAAGCTGCAAACCAGAAAAAACCAATCATATTTTCAATCCCCGTTGGACGAACCGACGTCTGCCTGAACAAGCAACTACTACAACTACTACGATGACACAACACCCAAGACTAGATCAAAATAGAGGTACATTCCTGTCACGTCTGTCACCTCGTTGCTGAGAGGAGGTGGTTGACAGCAACATAAGTGCTTGGCACTCAATGGTTCTACATTTCACTTTATTTTATTTGTTCTTTGTCCTTGTTTGAGTTTAAATGCAGCAATTCTTAATTATAGATGGCGGCGGCATTATTATCGAACTTTATCAGAAATACCCCAAAAGTGAGAATTCTCTAACTATATGGAAGTGGAAGTCAATAGTCTAGAGCAATGGGCAAGGTCAAATTCGAAGTATAAAAGACGGTTCAAATACCCACAAATTTATTTCAAAATCATCATCATCAACATTTTCGATATGGTTTGCGTTGTTTCCTTCACTAAACAAGTGTTTTTAGCTTTGGCTTTTGCTGTTTTTGCTCACGGGTTGGTTATTCCTGAAAACGCCAATGCAGGCGACCTCTCAAAAAGAGATGGATTTTTGACTTTGGATTTTGAAATTAAGCCAATTGCAACTTCAGATCCATTAATTAATACCACTTCTGCTTATGGTGTTATTGACAAAAGAGCACAAACTGTTACTGCTATCTTAACTAATGAGAATTCGTTCTACTTGTCCACTGTTGGTGTTGGTTCAAACAATCAAAAAATCCAAGTTGTCATCGATACTGGGTCCTCTGACTTTTGGGTTGCTTCAAAGAATGTTGTTTGTCAACCAAAAACAAACGAACCAAGCGACTACTGTAAAAAAGACGGTACCTATGACCCAAGCACCTCCACTACCTCAGTAAACACCGGTCAACCATTTGGAATTCAGTACGGTGACTTGACCACTTCAACTGGTACTTTGTACAAAGAAACCGCTTATATTGGTGGAGCTAAATTGACCAACGTTCCTATTGACGTTGTCACCTCAACTAGTGTTAACCTTGGTGGTATCTGTATGTATCTATATGACGACGAAAAGTTGAAATATCATTATACTAACAATATTTAGTGGGTATTGGTTTAAAAACTAACGAAGCCTCCGGTCAAGGATACGACAATGTTCCAATCTTGTTGAAAAGTCAAGGATATGTTGCCAAGAACGCTTATTCAGTCTACCTTAACAGCCCAACCGCAGCTTCGGGTTCTGTTATTTTTGGTGGTATTGATTTGGCAAAAGTTGACGGCTCATTGAAGTACTTGCCTATCACTTCTAACCGTGAATTTAGAGTTTTGTTAGACTCAGTTACAATTGGCTCAAAATCTGTCAATGTTGGCGTTGGAATGTTGTTGGACACTGGTACCACCTTGACTTACTTCCAAAAGAGTATTTACCAGCAAATCGTTGCCGATCTTCCTGTCACCTACTACAGTGATGCCATTGGTTACACTTGGGACTGTAACACTCAAGGTAACTTACAGTACAAGTTCGGAGACAAAACTATCACCGTTCCATACTCGCAAATCATGCTTGATCTTTACTACAATGACGGTACTAAAGCACCAATCTGTGGTCTTGGTATTTTACAAAAAGATGACAACATTTTAGGTGATAACTTCTTGAGAAGTGCTGTTGTTGCATACAATATTGACGCTAACACTATTGGACTTGCACAAGCCAAATACACTACTGCTACAAACGTGGTTGCTTTATAGACTAAAGTATCTGTTTTTCATTTCGTCAATATACGTGTTGTTACTTTTTAACTAATTTTCTGGTTAAAATTCTTGTAAACTCTTTCTTTGTATAAACGGGATAATTTCTAATCTTATCAATAAACCTGTTCAAATCCAATTTTTTTCTTTGTATATACTGGTCAAATACTTCACCTAGTTGATAATGTAAATCCTCATCGATGTCCTCAAAGTTTTTACCAACGGTGGACTCGTCTAGCAACGGAACCAACTCTTGCATCAAATCGATGACACGCTTTCTATCGTTGTACAAGTCTAAGTTGTCCAAATTTTTGATCCAGCCTAAACCCCACTTTTTGTTACGTTTGACAATCAACGTCCATTCCTCGATTACTTGGTATATCGTTTGAATTCCACTATTCATCACAAACTCAGGCGTCGAGTCTGTTGTATTTGGCAATGCATCGACCTTTTGTCTTTTGGGTAAATCAGTTTCTTCACTTTCACCAAACCTAGGTGGTTGTTCACTGCTGCTTGAGTCGGAAATTGACTCGGCGTAGTTCAATAAATTGGTTCTTTGTCTCAAATACCCACCTTCCTTGTCGGAACGCGAAGTGGATTTTTTCAAGTTATCGCTGTCGCCACTCCTATCCGATGGAGTCAAGGCAACTGGTTTTGGCAACACAGGCGGTACAGCCACCTCTGCCGGAAACTTCAATAGTGGTCTACTTGCCCCCAACGACGAGGTCGATGAAGAGCCGCCTGAGTTGGTGCTGACGCCGTTGTCTCCATTGTCACTCGCACTAGAAGTCTCACGTTTGGTGGCCTCGTACTGTTTCAAGAAAGTCTTGACAACATCAAGATTGACTATCTCGGGCTGATTGTCGCGAGGAAACTTTTCTACATTCAACGCATGCAACATCTTAAGTCGGCTTAATATTTCCTGCAACTTTTTACTCGAAACATTATTGTTTTCCATGATAACGTTCTTCTCAAAGTAAAGCTTGATCAAGTCACCAGTGACGGTAAAGTGATCTAAGTTTTCCATGCTGCAAAATGACGCATATCGCTTAAATTCATTAAAGTATAATTTTTTTGTTGCAATTGATAAACCAGATAAAACATTTGAGCTTGTGTACATTGATTCTAGTTTTGCGTGCAACTTCTCTTCCAAGGTTGGTTCAAATACGGCGTCATCGGCGCTTTGTCTGTTGTCTGAGACTTTGTTGAAAACCAAAACAACATCACTTTCAACATATTCCAAGTCGTATGCTAAGCAGTTCAATTGGTGCAACTTTAACAAACTTGTTTTCAAGTTTCTGTAGCTGTTCTTCTTGATCTTATTTGCTTTCAAAGTTAAGAACTTGGTCAAGATTTCTTCGTCGATCAAGAAGTGTTCCCTACCTTGTTTAGCACAGAACTTGATGAACTTTTTGAAGTCCGTGGCATACGATTTAAAAGTGTTCTCAGTCAAACTTTCTATCAAGTCGGTAGTTTTGGCCGACGCTAATATTTCATCGTCGAACTTATTCAACAAATTTTTTTCCTCCTTTGTCACTCTGTGTTTGAGATTGACGCTCAATTTGGGAACTGATGCAACTGTTGTTGGGGGTTTGACTTCCTGGGGTGTGTCTTGTCTATTTGAGACTGATGAGATATTTGTTTCGACCGATTGTTGGGTCTTTTCAGTCAAATTGGACGATGATGATGGAGTGCTGCTATCGACGATATTTTTCGAATTGGATTTTTTCATAATTTGGTGCTTTGGTTTTCGATTTCGAAGTACCCTAAATACATCTGGAATCTTAATAGTATTTATGGGTGACAATTTCACAGTTGGACAGTATAAAAAACGATAAAAATGCAGCGGAAAGTATAATTGCATCATATGTTCTTGTATTTCGATATGGCAAAAGGCTAACTTGTCAGCAATTGCTAAGCGCCCTTCAGTTCAATTGTTTATTAACTGTGGAACTGGCACAAATTCAATTGTTTTGTATTGACAAAGTTAATATCGAAATATTATTTCTCAAGTTGAAATTGTTCACCAGATATATTTTTTCTTACCTCCTAAAATTTGATTGCAAAAAAATATTATTATTTAGAAAATCAACCATACTTCATATTAATCCAGCGATTCTTTTCAAGAATTATATTCATAGGCATATTTGAGTAAACATTATTCCTTTTTCGTCGATTACAAACAAGCTAAGTCCAGTTTAAAACCTTAATACCGTTTTGAATATTATAATCAGCACTGGACATTCCACGCCGTACAATAATTTTTGTAATGCTTAGTGGTGGTAGTTTACCAATGTACAAATTATCAGAGAAAAATGCTCGCGGCTATTTTATTGGACAACGCATAAAACTTTAATCACAAAATCTAAATTTATTTGCAGTAAACGATATATCTATAGAATTCACTTACTTACTGAAATCATCAGCGACGATATTTGATTTATCACACATCTCTCTAAAGACCGAGCTTTTATCTTGGAATAAGTTCCATGGCGTGTCGAATTCCAAAACCTCACCCTTGTCTAGCAACAAAATCTTATCATAATTCAAAATTGTCTTCAATCTGTGGGCGATACATAGTATAGTGCAGTTTGAAAACTCGGAGGCTATGGTAGTTTGAATTTTGCTGTCAGTCTCATAATCAACCGACGATGTAGCTTCGTCCAATATTAGAATCTTTGATTCACGCACCAAGGCACGAGCAAATGAAATCAATTGTCGTTCACCTAACGAAAAATTCTCACCTTCGTCTTCAACCGTCTGATCTAGATGGAACTTTGGCAACTCAATATCTGATGTCTTTTTCGTCATGTGTCTTGAAGCGTCAATTTCATCCTTGGTTAAAATACCTGATCTTCTCAACGAATCCCACAAAATATCATCATTGTGCTCATGAAATGGGTCCAAATTACTTCTAATAGTACCATTAAACAAAACAGGATCCTGTGGTATTATTGACAACTTGGATCTTAAATTTTTCAACCCAATGGTGGAGATATCTACACCATCAATCCAGATTTTGCCACTTTCCAACTCGGCGATTCTGTACAACGCAGTGGTGATACTCGATTTACCAGCACCAGTTCGACCACAAATACCAATCTTTTGCATGGAGCCCACTTCAAATGATAAACCTTTCAAGACCAATGGCAATTCTGGCCTGTATTTCATTTTGACATTGTCGAAAATAATTCTTCCTTCGCTTGGCCATTCTGGGTCAGGGCTGGTGGCATCAACTATGTACGGAGCCTCTTGATCCAACTTTAACGCATAATGACTGACTCTTTCAGCTGAATTCATGTCGTTTTCAACAGCTGTGAATGTTCTAATCAAATTTGTTAACTCACCTGATATTTGCAACGAGTAAGTTAAAAGCAATCCCACTGAAGAAGGATTGATTGAAAACACCTTGTTCACACACAATAACGCAACTAGCAACACAACCAACTGAGCCAACACGTCCAACTGGACAGCAATCCATCTTTGGTTCGCGTACACAACAAATGTCGCCTCGTTGGCATGGTTCAAATACTTATTGCTAATCTCAATGAATCTGGACTCGTTCTTGTACGCTTTGATGGTGGGCATACCACTTAGTATTTCATTCACGTTGTTGTAGACAAACGACCTTAAAACGGCTTCCAATCGTTTAACCTCTCTATTTGAAGCCTGGTAATAGCTTGCAACCAAGAAAAACACAAACAAAACAAACGGAATAACAATGGCAACCCACGGTATGTATATGATGAACAAAATGAACACACCTATGATTTTTGCAATCGCCTGAAACATGAATCTCATGTTCTCCGAGATCTCGTTATCCAAAGCATCAGTATCTTTAGTAAACCGATTGATAATTCTACCCATTGGTGTCGAGTCCATGAATGACATTGGCGCATATAACACTTTGTTGATTGCCATCAAATTAAGGTTTTTGGATGAAATTGTAGTCATGGTAATCAAGTAAACAAACGTTATAGTCAAAAATATAACCCACAACACATTGAACATAACATAGAATCCAATGTAAAACCCATTGCTCTTACCTTCAAATTTATGCGACGTCCAAAATGATAGCCATGTGTTTGTGAAAATATCACAAAATGTAGCAATGGCCAATAATAAACAGAAAATTGGCACGAATCCCCAGGGGGTGATTTTACCAGCACCATACTTGACGTAATTTTTGTACACCTCATTCTTGATTCGATTAACGGCTCTTTCTTCATCCTTGATAAGCTTACCTTTTGACGCATCTTTATTGGCATTATAGTCGATCTCGACTTCCTCGGTTTCAACTTTCTGGAACACTACTTCTTCATCGGTGAGTTCAGGTGTTAGTGGCTTCTTTGCGTCAATTATTGATTCGACTTTATCATCAACTTCAACATCCTCGACTTCAACTTGCTCCAATTTACTGAATTTCATCAACTTGTTGAATGCGTCGCTATTTGCCATCAACTCCTTCATATCGCCAATTTCAATCGAGCCATCACCGTTCAAAAATATAATTCTATCGGCTTGACCGATCAAAGCCAACTGGTGTGTTGCCAAAATTCTTGTTTTGTTGTTTAACAAATTCAAAAAACAATGATTCAAAATGTGCTTCCCTACTCTTGCGTCCACAGCACTCAAAACATCATCCATGAGAATTATGTCCTTGTCGGCATACACAGCTCTAGCTAAATTGATTCTTGCCTTTTGACCACCACTCAACGTGATCCCCTTTTCACCAACTTCAGTAAGATCAGACCCTTCCAAATTGTCCAAGTCAATGTGTAACGCACAAGCACGTATGACTTGGTTGTAAAAAACTTGATCAAACTCTCTGCCAAATAAAATATTTTCTCGAATGGTGTTGTTTTGAATCCATGGTGAGCCACATAATAACAACGAACCATTTATATCGATTTCACCGCCTTCACAATTCATGAATCCAGCCATAGCGTTCAACAAAGACGATTTTCCCGAGCCAACTGAACCGGTAATAACAATAAACTCGCCTTTCTTAATTTGTAGATTGATGTTATTCAAACCAATAAAATTACCTTTGGAAACATCTTTCAATTCCTTGGTGCCCTTTTCTGATTCTTTTCCTTTTCTCTTTTTAGCTCGTTCTTCATTCTCCTTCTTTAATTTTTTCTTTTCCTTCTTGGATATGTTGTCTGGAATTTCAACGTCCTCGGTTTCACTTTCGTCCTCATAAACCTGCCAATTGAAAGAAGCTTGCTTTATCTCAACAGCGACGTCACTCAGATCATTTGCATCTTCAATCGCTATATAGTTTTCGTATTGCTCTTCCTCCTTTGCTGATAATAACGAGCCAATTCTTTTGAATCCTAAAACCATATCAGCAGATGTGGAAAGGGCCTGTGGGATAAAGAACACCAACATGGCTAATATCTCAAACGTGGATACCGATGAAAAAATGTTGGCGGGCGAATTTGTTCTACCTTGAATTGCATATAGAATCAAAAAGGCAATCATTGCAGAAATACCACTCAATGTCATTGCAATCGAGAAAATCACATTTCTCAATGTTTGGATCTTTAAAATCATATCAATCTCCTCGTTTCTGACCTTGACCAAGTTTTTCTGGTATGGATGTTCCCATGAATAGTATTTGATCATCTTCAAGTTGTTCAAAATCTCCTTGATCAAACTGACTCTTTTATCGGTGAACTTGGAAACAACATCTCTGTATACAAACAACTTTTTCGATCCAACACCCATCAAAACTAAAAACATGAAAAATAAAACAATTCCAATGACGGCTGAAACATGAATATTGACGATTAAAATGACAATGGCAACAATGATAGGCACCGGCAAGCAAATTAGTAATGGCTGGAATAATAGCGCAATTTCAATTCTCGATAAGTCAGTCGTGATGATCGAGGTGATTTTCCCAGAAGGGAACTTGTGTCTGCCTTCAGCATTTAATTTGAATGATTTCTTCAACACAGCATTGGTTAAAACAGCCTTTGTTTTGGCGCCCACCTTTTGAGCAATATAGAAAAACTGGCCGAGAGCTAAGGTCGATGCCAACATCAATATCAAAACACCAAAAGATAAGCCAATACCTCTACCGATATTTGTTTCGGTGCCCAATTCTCTGCCTTCAACAAACTTGACCAACTCTTTTGTCAATAGCGGACTCACTGCCCATGCACACAAACAAAATATAGCTAAAATCACACTCACCACCATTGATCTTTTGAATGTATACAAAACCACCATTCCTATGTCCATCATCGACAATTCAAAGTCTTTCAAATCCTCTTGTGGCGATACAGAAGTGTTTTCGGGTAGCTCTTTCCTAGCCTTGCATTTTTTTCTGATGTGATCTTGCTTCGACTTCTCAGTCTGCATTTCCAAGTAGATGATGAATATTTTTTCATAGTACTCGACCTTCATGTTATCTGGCAACACCCACAAATCGTTGACTTGTAGGGTCCTAGTGTACCCCACGTTCATAATTGGGACCAACCACCAAAAGAATATTCTCAGCAACAAGTTTGATGAATCCTCGGGGTATACCTTTCTGTCTTCCTCCTTTGGAATGGGGTACTCCTTACCTCTGAACAAGAATGATAACAATCTTGATTGAGGTTTGTATTGGTCATCACCAACTTCCAAAGAACTCAAGTCATCCATGGTTAGATATAAAACAGTAGTATGTGAGTATTGTACAGTAAATGGTGTGAATTATACATGGATATGGGTCAGTATATATAGACCGAAGATTGTTGAAATACGGCCCCAATCACATATATAATTATTTTTAGAAATAGCACACTGTCTTGTAGCAAACGGCACTATTTGTCACTCGAAGTTTTCAGTGCACTAAATTAAAATTATTTTTTTCCCCTGTTTTTGTGTAACAAACGCTCCTGCCATGGAAAAACACCCAGATCAAGAGCACAAGACGGAAACTGGGACGGATGTGTCTAGGCTGATGTCGGGTATTTTTAACTACCGGATGTTTCAGGCAACACAAATCAAGAACAGCTGCTGCAACACAAATAAAGAGAAGGGCTGTCGATATACTGGCGAGTGGAATTGGTAATAGTATAATTTCGATGGCAAAAATTTTCAAGAAAAAGTACAATGGCAAACGGAACAATTTACGATGGCAAATTAGGAGTTAGTTGACGATTATTGTTTAGTAAATTGCAAACAATATCATCCACACACTGTTGCATCTATAGTTTGTGCTAGTTGTTTTTGTTTTTGTTTGTTTCCTTTGATCATGAGTCAACTTTTTGACCAAGTACCCGTGGCCACAACAAACTAGGTAGATACTACACGTACGGCGTACGCGAGTAATTTATCACCGCTCGTTCATTTTTCACTCGTTTCAACAGGTAAATTTTAGTTCCAGATTTTCAATTTTTGAACACTGCGCATTCCGCTTTGTTTGTTTGTTTTTGTTTTTATTGAATTATGACTCTTTGAGTGATCGAGAAACAAACAATGCAGAAGAACAACGGTTACTGAGTATATATTATCCATATAGATAGTATCCATGAAGTTACACAACTGTGGTGACGTAACCTTGGGTGAATTTACGGAGTAAAACTACATACCTAAATTAGCTGCAAATTGTAGGGTTAGACTATGTTGCATCGCACGCACAATTGGTATAAATTCCGTTTCCTTGACGGAATTGTTTCCCAATTACAGAAATTTTATATAAAAGTCACGATTTTCGAAGGCCTCAGTAATTTTGCAACCAACCACACTGTAACACGGACAATAACGGTGTTTTACTCAACTGACAAAAACTCCGTCTTTGAATTCTACTCTGGCAGTCTAACTTTAGCAACATTACCTCTCAAGCCCCACAGTTTATGAATTTGAGCTGATCCGTGCCTATTTGACCCAATCTTCACCACATGTCATCTAGATTCTCGCTCACCTGAAGCTCACCCCCTACTTCTGTTACCAAAGTGTCCAACTGGTTAATTTTCCAACTCTCTTTAGCCAATGTGGCAATTACTCGTAGTTTGTTTCTCGCCTTCAACAAGTTTTTCTCATACGTTTCAACCTCTTTATCATCGTTAATCACGGGGATGTTGTAGATTAATTGTCTCAATTGCGCCAAATGTGACTTAATATTGGGGTATTTCTCGATATTGGCCTCCCAATCCTCCACTAGACCTTGTATATACCCTACAATGAGAAATCGCTGGAACCCAGTCTGGTATCCATACTGCTTGCCTTCGATGATCTCGTTTTGCACCGACTGCGACTTTCCTTCCTCAAACCCTTTCTGGTAGTTTTCCTTTTCGAAGTTCAAAATCTCATCAGTGTCCAAGTTGTAATCATCAACGTCTTCTATATTGACGTCGTCCTTGGTGCTGCTATATTTTCTTCTCTTCATCTGATGGGTGACTTTTTTTTTTTTTTCCCTTTCTGATATGGCAATGCAAAATGGGATTGACAGCCACGAAGAAGAAGATATAGATAAGTTTTCCGACTCTTCACAGAGTGAAGATGAAGTCGAAGATGGTGCTGAATATGGCGTTGAAGGGGAAATTGAAGACGATGGCGATGCTGAGAATGATATGTTTGCCAGTGACAAAGAAGAGGAAGTAAACTCCGAAGACGATATGTTTGCAAGTGACAAATCTGACGCAGAGTCCGAATCAGAGGAGGATGAAGACGATGACGTTGACGTTGACTACTACAACAATGCTGAGGATTTCGAAAGTATAGGTACCAAGAGCAAGAAACAACCGCAACTCGAATCGTTCAAAATCAACGACGACGAGAAAAACATAGACGAGGATGGAAATTACCTACCGACAAGGGACAGTGGCGACGAGGAGTGGCTAGATGATATCAAATTTTCAGAAATCAAGAAAGCCAGAAATGCGCAGAAAGAACGTGCAAAGAAGCAAGCTGCAAGAAAAGATGCAAACGTGGAGCCCATCGACGAGGTTTTGGGTGAGTTAATTGAAGTCCTAGAGCCTGCAGAGACACCCTTGGAGGCGTTAGCGAGGTTGAATCTCCTATTGAAAAAAAAGAAACAACAAGATGCCAAAGTGGTCATACAACGCATCACTGATTTGTGTTCGGCGTTGACTGAAAAGGGAGTCGATGATGCATATGACCTAACAAAAGAAGAACTCATGAGGAAATACCAACAGGAGACGGGCAAGACTTACAATCGAGGGTTGAAGAGACAGCGAGAAGACGATCAAGATGATGAAGTAGCTTATGGAGAAAAAATATGGCTATTCAAGTGGTTGGACGAGGAAGAAATCAACGGTCCGTTTTCAACTTACGAAATGAAGTACTGGAAAGAAACCTACTTTGAAGACAAGGTAGTAGTGAAAAGAGTTGACGACGAAAATGAATTTGTACCTATTAATGCTATAAATTTTACGTGAATTCATCCATCAAAAAATCGTTGATTGGGAAGTCGACAGTTTTGGCCAACTTTTCCGCTGTGTTCCAATCAAGATTACATCTCCATCTAACTCTTGCACCTAGTATATCCGATGAAGCAGTTTTACTCAAGAAACCTAATGAATATAACGTTGCAATTTGATTACTAAGATCGATGTTTTTGGTCAAGGTGAACTTTGACTTTTCTAATTCCTTCTTCTCTTCGTTATCGACAATCTCGTCGTCAATGTAAATCAAGTCGTCCTTATCGGAGTGATTCAACGATGGTGCTGATAACCGGTAGATGACGGCTAGAATGGCGAGAATCCTCTCAAGATCGCAGTAAGCAGCTGACAACAATCTGGCGTCAATGTCGTTCTTTGTCATGTGCTGTTTGCGGCCGTTTCTCTGCTTGTATTTGACCGCTTTGACTTTTGAGTATTTGTGCAAATCGTTCTTTGGCGCTCCATACGAGGCTAAATACGACGCCAATAGGATGAATTTGGAGTTCATGGGTAGATCTTGAACGGTTCCATTGCCAATGACAGCATCTGGCTGGATTTTCCTTGTCTTGAAGTCAACGACATTGGCTGTTGTTATCAATTCGTCATTGGTGAATAATTCAATGTTTTCCTTGTAGACGTTGATGAACTCGTGTGGTTGGTACTTTCCTGACTTGACTGGCTCTGCAAATCGGTCCCAGAGCTTGTAGGCTATGCTTGTCAATAGGTTTATGTCGGAGCCCGCAAACGGGTAAAACGAATCAACGACAAACTTGACGTACTGATGGTAGAGCTCGGTGCTGATTTCATTGTTTGCCAATTGATTCCTCTGTAGCACCCTCACTGCTTGCTCCTCGGTATAAGGCTTGAAGTGCACTTGAGGTAGGGATAGCGTAACCACTTCTTTGGGTGCACTGCCTGATATTATCACCACGATGGACAAGTTCTTGATACTAGAGCACTCTCGCACTTTGGCAAAAGAGGACAACAAATCATCGGTGATCTCAAAACACTGGTCGAACCGCTCAAGGATCAACACATGATGCTGCTCGAATTTGAGTTGCTCGAGACTGGTGAGAAAGGATGGGAAACTGTCTCCAATTAACTGTGACTCTTCTTGGTTTGTGTCACTCTTCAACTCATCAAAACACTGCTTTAGCAACAACTTCCTCGTCACGCACTCATCACATTTGACTAGGGAATAATTAACCTTCAAAGTGTTCAAGAACTCAATTACTGTGAAAGTTTTCCCCACTGACTTGAATCCATTGACAATTAATAATGGCGACAGTAGACTAGGGTCTCGATTAATGAATGCATTTAAACAATCAATCTCAAAATTTCTTTCAGTCACTTTTTGTTTCAATAGATCAAGCTCATCTGTAGTTAGACTCATGATTAATTTTGAAACATTTGTATTTATTTTTCATTTTTCCATTGTTTTTTTTTCTGAAGAGTTGCAAAAGACAAACTTGATTATGCCCAAAAAAGGTTATAAAAGAGAAACTAGCATAAATGAGCGACTCGGTTATACCATCAACAAAATCAGAGATAAATAGAGATATTTTCTGCAGATGAGAAAGACATTATCAATTTAAGACTTTAATGTTCTTAGACAAACAACTATCTAGTAGAGAGTTTACCACCATTCAGCTCCATTAAGGTTCTGTACATTACTTAATTATACCATTTCGTCTATTAACCCCTTTAATAATTGTAAGTTGTAGAAGTTTGCTATATTGTGGAAGACTTGGAACCGCTTCTCCACTTCGTTATGGCTTATTGTCTCGACCCAATTGCCTGAACACTTACAGTGCAAGTCCATGCTGTTTTGTCTGATGGTTGAACATTTGCTACATTTTAAATCCTGGTTGTAGAACTTGGCAAACAACCTTTGCAACTGGGAGATGATCTCCTCTTCTAGTGCTATCTTGTTGTATGGTTTGCGACACTGCGAACAGTTCCAAATGTTGATTTCTTCCTCGCAACATAAATCAATGTCTCGAATATAGTTGCAATAGTCGCAAATTATGTGTGGAATCTTCAACGATGTGCTAGGATTATGAAATTGCGCTTCCTTGCTAAACTCCTTAATATCGAATATTTGCAATAACTCCTTTCTCAAGACCCTAACCTCAATGTTCCTCTTCTGTGACATTCCAAAGATGGCAGTAAGGAACTTGACAAGTTCCAAAATCGGGTTCTTCATCTTCAAGTGCGACCCTGCCAAGTAGGGGAACTCGTATTCCTTTTTAAACTCGGGGTTCAAGATGACTTCAAGTTGCTTCCGATACAACTTTTCAACTCTTTTCAAAAGCGGCCTTTGAAATATATCAACAACACCACTAGAAACATCTTGCTCAGCTTGTGTCTCATTGTTTTTCTTGCCGTTTAGAATATGTGCAATCTGGGTTATCCGTGGGGTACCAGTACCATTTTGTGTCATTGTCAACGACTCGGTCTTTAACTGATTCAATGCATCCAAAAAGATCAAAATCCAATCTTCAAACTCATTCTGGAAGATGATTGGCAAGTACTTCTGCAATTGCCAGTGATTCTCAGGGACCAAGTTTTGCGTGTCGTCGTTTGTAATCTTCAAACAGCTTCTGCCACCGTAGTTGTATTCATTCATCCAAATCAAAATGTCCCAGTACTTGACGATGCGCAAGTCGAGAAAATTAAATAATGGCTTGGATCTAGCTGCCTTGAGAATGTACTGACCGTAAGCGTACGAGTTTTCAACAGAGACCTTGGTCGTTTGTATCAACATCTTGTTCCGATTTGCAAATATAACCTGTGCACCCATCTTTTTGAACTCGCCAATCAACTGGAGTAACGTCTTTGAAGTTAGATTGTGCACATGGTAATGTAATGACGGATCGTACAAATACGAGTCCTTTCGTTGCACCCAAGTCACCAAGTTATTCATAATCGAGTCGGCGTTAACATTGCTCCTCAACGCGTCGTCCCACCAGTCTTTCACCATTACCCTCAAGATCGACAATGCTGGACTTGAAAACGAGTCTTCGGCTAAAATAGACGCACCGTTATTCTTATCGTACTGAACTGAATCGTCGGCCAAGTCACTTCCTTCAGCCTCGTTGATTAACGAGCTGGTAAGAATCGTATTTATCGTTAGCGTACCAATTTCAACCTCCAACGATGCGGTTTCGTAAATCTCAGGGTTGTTTATAGTCGGGAACTCCAAATTATCAAAATCTATCCTACGATCCATTTCAAATCCTCCATGATCAGGTAACGGTTGAGGAGACCACCACAAAACTATATTATTCTCCGAGAGTCTTCTTGCATAAGCCACGTCAATCAAGAACCCAACGTTTTCAATTTGTAAATTACACAATGGCACACCGCCGTATCTGGCCAACGCGATCAAATTCTTGACCCACGACGATAGCACAAAGTAGTGATTGACGATTCTCTTGGTGATCGACGTTTGCCATCCAACAGCCGGCAACGATAGCTCACTAATAGTCATCTTGATGGTGGGGAACTCGGCAACCAAAAGACCTAAAATCCTAGCTGGATACGGTGACTGCAATGCCAACATGGTTTTATTGTTTCTGTTCTCATGTACCTTGTTCAACGTTTGATTCAACTTCTTGAATAGTTTAGTCGTATCATGGAAATAATGAGTCTCAAACGTCATTCCAGGCTCGTAATCGACAATACTGCTGCTGACTTTGCCTAGTTTCTCCCGTTTTAACTCGTAAATCTCATTGTATATTTTCTGGATATTACTTGGCAACTCTTGTGCGTTGGCCGACGGTTTCAACACGAATATCTGCGCCTGATTCTCCCATGTTTTGAAAACAGTGAAAAACTCGTAGCTGTTAGTAACTATATGCAACAAGTAGGCAATTTCCATGTTGAAGTTTTTCAAGTACTTATCCGATTCAATCTTGTGTAGATCCTTGTAGCTGAAGCCGTTTTTTAATCCTTTGCCCAAGGCACCGACCTTTGTGTCATCAAATTTTACAATGTTGCCGAGATCAATAATTGCACGATTAACAGCATCGATATTACTCTCGTAAACGCCCAAAATATTCGAGTCTTGGAATATGTTGTCGGACTCATTCGACTGCTGCTGAAATACAAGTTGCGGCATGGTGAATTTATACAAGTTGGTCGCATCGTGTCCATTTGGTAAGATAGCACTCGACTTTTCAACGTCACATCCTAAAATGTTTAATCTTTTCAATGACATCTCCGTCTTAAACGATGCATACACTTTTTTAGGTATATGGAAATTGAAGGAATGAACTTTACCGTCTGTCAGAACGTAGACTTTGATGTCACCCGGTCTTGTAGAATCAAGTTTATACTGCAAGATTTCCCAATTAGCTCCAGCAATACTCTCAGCCTGTTTTCTAAACAAACCTCCCACCGTCGACCGTTGAGAGCTATCAACGTTTTCACCAAATAAAGTCCGTCTTCTTGATCTGCCAACTGCTTGAAACCTCCATTTTGCCTGCTGGTACTGCAAAAAAGCACCATAGTCTTCGGTCATCGATGGACACGGACCGCTCAATAAAGCAGCGTTTCTTTCTTCTTCTTCGACATCTGGTAACAGCAGACTTGCTTTTCCCAATTTACGTTTCCTGCTTGTAACCTTGCTGACTTTATTTCTAAATTCAGTATCCACTTCGCCAAAGTCCTCGATATCTTTGACCAATGCTTCTTGTTTTGTTGACATACCAAAAAATTTTGTTAGTGAGCTTTGTTGTTTTGAGTCTTCCTTGTTGGATACCTTCTTTTGCAACCAGTCTGGGTGTGCGACTCGTGGCACTGGGTTTTTGATATTTTGAAGAGCAGCAGGAATTGTGATAATCTTTTGTACAACTGATGCTAATCTTTCATAGTAATAATCCCAGTCAATCACATCTCGGGGTCCAAATTTTGATAGCGAAGGATCCTTTAACCACTTTTTCAAAAAAATCTCCTTCTTTTCCGACGAAAATATTTTTACTGGTATTGCCCTTTCAGTGACTGGTGCACCAATTGGCTTTGAACTAATAATGTATTTCGTGGCTAAACCTGCATCTTTCACCATTTCTTCGCCCAAAAACTCACCTAGTCTCTTTGCAGTCGTGATTGATGTTGATTTTTGATCACCGTACTCAGCTAAACTTTTTGACATTGACTTATTTTCACAAATCAATTCGATTAAATCTTCATCTTCCAACATTCCACCTCTGGTATCTAGCACATCTAGCCAGTTGTTAGCAACCGCAGCTACTGATTGATAGCACGATTCAAGACTATCACCTTCCAAAAATAGTTTGAAAATATCAGATTGGAAATTCTTGATCAACTGAAGTTCACCACGTCTCTTTAACTCAAACCCTTTCAATTCAGCCAACGACCCATCGTCATTGAAAACTGCATATCTCTTTTTCAACCCTTTGCCTTCTTCCTTTGATGTCGGAAGCACCATTGCTTTATAAGGCCCATCAACTTCGAAAAAAATCGAATTATCTGATCTTGTCTTGTATTTGAAGGTGTTGGGATCGACCAAATCCTGGTATTGATGATTGGTGAATTTTTCATGCACTAAATAATTCAACATTGAACAAGGGTACTCGAGAAATATTTTCTTGCCATCTTTGGTCTTGAGGTTGAAATTCTCGGGGAAAGTTTTCGGAAGTATACACCATATACCATCGGTATCTAGCTCCAAAGGTCTACCTAGTCTCTCAACCAACGCTCTGGCCATTTGAATAATTGTTGCACCTGTCAAACAAGTTACTCCTGCCATTTCCATCGAGTACCAACGTGAACCTTTTCTCATGACATAACCATAAAACGAGTTTAAAATAACCTTGTGAGCCAATTGTAATGAGTCATATAGAACAACCATCTTCTTGGCTTCGTCTTTACCGATTTGATCGTGGATTTTACTAATCTTCCCTTTCCATACTTTGGCTAGTCCTTTAAACTCATATCTTCGATCACGAAAACTTCGCACTGTATCCACGTAGAATGGGTTCTCTCGTTGACAAATTATAGCCTCTCTGGTAACAACTTTGCTCTGTTTCACTCTGTGATACACCTTTCTCGAGTAATCAGATAATCTCTTTTTGATTTTGCTTGCTTGCTCGGTGTATGATAACTCGTCAAACGTTCTTTCTGGTAACCAAGGCTTTAGAGCCGGGAATTTTTCATTCTGTAGTGTTCTTTTGATCATGTTGTACTCGTTCATTTCTGCTGGATAATACTCACCACGCCAGGACCAAGGCAACCTACGATCACAGTTTTTCCCAGGCCGATTAAAGTCGCATGCAGCACAGTCTTCCTCCAGTTTCATCGAATCGGGCTGTAGTCTATTCGAGGTCATGATGTTTGGATACATAGAAGCAACGTCGACATGGTAAATCAATGGGGTTTCCACTCTCTTGGGGTTGTTCTTTAAATCCAACAATTTTGCTTCGATTTCATCATAAACTTGCTGGTAATTCTCAACGTCTTGCAATTTTTTACCATTTTCAACTTCAATGCAAAACTTTATTGACAGGTGCAAGTTGCCAATCAATTCGTCAATAGCTGTTGGGTCAATCTTGAAATTTGTCGGTATGTCGCTTCTGAATACACCAGCTTCTAGTGACTCGACGTGTCCACCCACGTACGTCTCTGACTCTAGCAAATGACCGTCGTAGAATCTCTCAATTGGATCCGAATGCTTGTTGGGTAATAGTATATCCGATTCGTATGCTTGCACAGATAATAACATTTCACATAAAGTACCAGTACCTTTTCTCAAAACTTCGTCTGGGTTCAAGGGGATAATTGTACATAACGAAAATATAAACGGATGAACATACTTGTAGTATAGATAGTATGTTGCAACGGCATCAGAAACGGAGTATTCAGATAGCAATTGCGGTTTTTCATAGGCATACGGAGTCATCAATTCGGGATCCAATTCAGTTGGATTGTAGCCAAGTTTGACGGTAGTAACAGCTTTTAAACCTTGAGAACCTTGAGGCAAGTACGAGTCTCTTTTAACCCATCGAAAACAGTCCATGTGGACACAGTACTTTGATTTATACTCGTCTTCGTTATCCTTGGCAAATCCAATTTCGTCAAACAAATCCATATCATGAAATCTTGTTCTGTTTTCTACAAATGGCCAATCAAAGAAATCACCATTAAATGTCGCTATAACAGTGGGTTTGACATCTCTTATATGCTCGAAAAACCTGATCAACACGTGCTTTTCGTCGGGCTCGTTAAAAATTGTGAATAGCCCAGGGTACTCGGGCTTGGGAGTGTACTCGAAATCTTCAATGTCTTCGGATATTATTTCTCGATTTGTGATCAAGAACCCTTCGCCATCAATCATGTATGAGATCATCATAATCTGATCAATCTTTGAATCAGGAAACTTCAATGGCGCCTTTGTTGTCTCGATATCAAAAGCCAATACAACAGGATCGGCAAATGCAATCTTTTCTTTATCTTCATACAATTCAATCTTGCCGTGTTTAGCATATACATCATACCACTTACCTACTCTTGTCTTGTTGTCTATCGATACTCGCACATGATAGGGGACATCAAATTCTCGAATATCATCGATCAAAGTCGCTGGGTCCTCGTTGTCAATGTCATATATGTTTCTCGATTCCCTCTTCAACTGATTATCCTTTATTATCGGGTTCAATAGACGCCTGGCTTGTAGTAAATCCTGTATGTTATGAAAAGATAGCTTTAACAATGATTTTTTCAAGCCCAATAAGTGGTTTTGCAACTTTAGGTCCTCCTTGATGACTTTTGAGTATGATTTAACATTACATTGCTCCAAGAATTTCTTGAGCCATTCTTCCACTTCAGATTGAAAGTCGTTGGATATCACGTCTATGAAAAAATACGGGTCATACTGCAACGTAGCTTTAAAAGTACCACCTTCTTCATCTAGAAAGTAATAATCGACCCCCGAGTAGCCTGTCAAATACTCTTGGCTGGGTATTATTGTTGAATGCATGTTAATTAACCAACCTTTCCTTGGTTTAGTTCCATCTTCCTCTCCATGTTCTATTCGATCGAACCCCATCAATGAGTCTATGCGATCTATCTTTGAAACCAATTCTTTTTTTGTAATTGAATCGTTTAGCATGGGATTATTTGCAACATAAGGATCTACTGGTTTTGTACTCCTTTCTATGTTTCTAAACTTGGTTTTACGCTCATTCTTGACAAACCTGGCAGAAGTGGATCCTTTAAAGGTAGTTGACATTGGTGGTAAAAGATTTGAAACCAGAGTGGTAAAAAAAATGTACTAAAAAAAAAAAAAAAAAAAAAGATTTGATTATATCAATACGCGTCAGATGTATCTCCTCTCTATTTACTCATATAAAGTATGATTGAGCCTTGAATCAATACTGAATAAATAAACAAAAATTGTATTCTAATCTTTCTTTGTTTGGTTGTGATATTATCATTCATTGAAGCTGAATTGGGCAAGATAATAAACCTTAAACTTCTCATTAAAAAGATGGATAAGTTTGCAATCAACAAAAAGACAAAAACATAGTAAAACTTGCCCAAAATGGAGCCAAACAAATATTTCAAGCACAATAAAACAATGATGGAGACGTACTTGTAGCCGGCGAAACTAATTATATCGTAGATTTTTGTTTGTGAGCAGTTTAGCAAGTATAAGCCAACCTTGAAAATAAGGACATCTAGTATGGAGAATGCCAAAGTTTGCGATGCCAAATAGCCAAATAGTTGTGGGTGGAAGTCTCCGTTTAAGCCTTGGAAGGCTGCCCATAACAAGATGTAAGTTACAAACGACATCAATGGGATGTACAAGTCGGGTGCATTCAAGTCAATCGATGCTGGTAGGTATTGTGGTTGGGTGCCTGTTTCTGTGGTTGACAGTAATCTGTTCCAGTCTTTATGGCTGTACGGCAATAAGATCAATGTGATCTTTTTAAGGACGTACGAGTTGGAAATTTGAAAGTAATATTTGATGTCACCTGAAAACGTGCCAAAATTGTCTTGTAAATACTGATTTGATTGTTGGAAACCTGATCTTGCAAATTGAGAAGCTAAAGCTGTGGCTGGATCATTCAAAAAGTTGAATTGATTTTGTTGTTGATTCGATGCATTGGGGACATGGTGGGGCTGTGGATGCTGTAAATTTGGTTGCTGGTATTCACTTCCGTATGGATTGTACATGGTTATATATGGCTGTCAACTGTTCTTTTTTTGTTTTTATTTCAATTTTTTTTTTTTTTTTTCCTTCGTTTCATTTGCGTAGGGACACTTGTTTGCTCACACTGACACTACATAGTGTGGTATGGTGCACTTGTAAGCTCCACCACGTCTAGAAGAATCGAGAATTATGGTACGACAAGCACCACTAAAGGGCCTGTGATAACTTCACAATACCTAACAAATTCTCCCTAATTGTAATAATAGCTGTATAAAGGTGCTTTTAGACGGGACAATCAACTCTAGAGAGGCTACACTAGTATTCTTTCCCAAGAACAACAGCCCCCAGCAGTCGAGACAAATTGGTCTTCGTCATTTTTGTGTTGTTTTAATTGGGGTTGTAGCAGACAATCTGATCTGGTAGCACCCCACCTGTACCACCACCAGATTTATTGTTGCTTTTTTTCCAGCCTTCCATTCAATTCACTTATACCCCCTCCTTCCCCCCTATCTAGACAATTTTGGCATGGTTGACGGAAAAGTATTAGTTGTTTCCAACAGATTGCCGGTGACTATCAAAAGACAAGAAAACGGGTCGTACGACTATTCAATGTCATCGGGTGGGTTAGTCACTGCTCTTCAAGGACTCAAGAAATCGACCGAATTCCAATGGTATGGTTGGCCAGGATTGGAGATCCCCAGCGACGAGCAGGAGAAGGTCAATTTGGACTTACTCAACAAGTTCAACTGCTATGCGGTGTTTTTAAACGACACAATTGCAGACTTGCACTACAATGGGTTCTCCAACTCGATATTGTGGCCATTGTTCCATTACCACCCTGGCGAAATGAACTTTGACGAGAATGCATGGGCGGCATACATTGAAGCCAACAAGAAGTTTGCCACTGACATAGTCAAACAAGTCAACGACAACGATATGATTTGGGTCCACGACTACCACTTGATGTTGTTGCCGGAGATGTTGCGTCAAGAGATTGGCAACACCAAGAAGAACATTCGGATTGGCTTCTTCTTGCACACTCCGTTCCCTTCCTCGGAAATCTACCGTATATTGCCTGTGAGAAAGGAGATCTTGGAAGGTGTTTTAAGCTGTGACCTTATTGGCTTCCACACCTACGACTATGCAAGACACTTTATATCTGCTGTTTCGATAATAGTGCCCAACGTGACCACGCTTCCCAACGGGATCAAGTACCGCAACCGCTCAATCAACATAGGCGCGTTCCCGATTGGCATAGACGTCGACAAGTTTGTCGAAGGGTTGAAGAAGCCCGAGGTGGAGCAGCGCGTCAGCGAGTTGGAGCGGTTCTACAAGGACAAGAAGGTGATTGTTGGTGTTGACCGTCTAGACTATATCAAGGGGATACCCCAGAAGTTGCATGCGTTTGAGGTGTTTTTGCAGGAGAACCCACAGTGGATAGGCAAGGTTGTGTTGGTGCAAGTGGCGGTTCCATCGCGAGGCGACGTGGAAGAGTATCAGTCGCTACGTGCCACTGTCAACGAGATGATTGGGCGAATAAACGGGGCGTTTGGCACGGTTGAGTTTGTGCCAATACATTATTTGCACAAGAGCATCCCGTTTGAAGAGCTCATTGCGTTATATTCAGTGAGCGACGTTGCGTTAATCACGTCGACTAGAGATGGTATGAACTTGGTTTCCTATGAATACATCGCGACCCAGCAAAAGAAAAAGGGCAGCTTGATTCTATCTGAGTTTGCCGGTGCTGCGCAGTCGTTGAATGGGGCCATAATCGTTAATCCATGGAACACCGAGGATTTGAGCGATGCAATCAAAGAGAGTCTTACCTTGCCGGAGGAGAAGAAGGAGTTTAACTTTAAGAAAATGTTCAACTACATCTCCAAGTACACCTCTGCCTACTGGGGCGAAAGCTTCGTCAAGGAGTTGTACAAGTGCAGTTCCGACAAGTAAATAAATAAAGAAGAATAAATAAATAAATAAATAAATTACGTAATAAAAGCATTCATAATCTTCATTGCTGTCCGCCAAACTGGGAGGCTGTTTTTTAGAGTAATTTTCCTTGTTTTACGTAATAAAGCATTCATTAAAAGCATTCATAATCTTCATTGCTGTCTGCCAAACTGGGAGGCTGTTTTTTAGAGCAATTTTCCTTGTTTTACGTAATAAAGCATTCATTAATCTATGTATTCATTGCTCTCCGCCAAGCTGGGGAGGATCTGTTTTTTAGGGTAATTTTCCTTGTTTTCTTCGGGGATAGTAATCACCTGTGGGTGGATGCCAAATGTTCGGAGCAACGGGTTAGTGTACAATGGCGGCGGGGTGTTCATCAAGCTGCTCTCCGAATATAATGCAGTGTTGGGTAGATTAGCCTTGTGGAAAAACGGCTTCCTATGTGGTTGATCAGATGGCGACGTTGGCGTTGCTGACGTAGCTGATGTAGGTGATGATAATGACGATGATAGGTGCGGATGCAGCAGCTGTACCAGCAGCAGCAGTTGTGCCAATGTCGGCGTCTCCTGCTTATAGTGGCTCACGTCCTCCTTGAAATTCTTGGCCGAGCTGAAGGCCGTCATCAAGTACGGCAACTCCTCAGTGATGGTTGATTTGTACATCTGGCTCGCTGACATGTCGTATAGCGGGTCCAGCTTGTGGTTGTGGGCGGCGGCGGCACTGGCACTCGATGGACTAGTGATTGAGTGCACCAAAGGTAGCTGCTGAGTCAATGACATCGAGTACTCCAGGAACGAATCCTCTTGAGTGTTGCTCGAGTTCGAACTTGTGTCAAACATGTGGTTGTAATCGTCCTCGATCGACTTATTATCAAGCAACTTCTCGAGCTTGAACTTCTCAAACATCTGTTCCAAATCGTTAATAACTGCCAAACACTCATACTTTGAGTCAAAGTCGTTATCGTCAATCGCCTGGTTCAACTGTTTCAAAAGCGCCACAATAAACGACTTGTAGTAATCCACTATAGAAACGTCCTCGACTAGGCCCGTCTCTAGCTCCTTTCCAATGAGTATTAGCTTCGCCTTCGCATATGCAATCGATAATTGGTCAATCATGTCGTTCTTCTTCCGTATTACAATCAAGAGCAAGCTCGTAAGAATGCAGCCCTCGTCAGATATCAAATCTCTAGGATGTAGCGTTTTAGACGACTTGCTGATAAAGTCGATATCGGAGCTGATCTTGGCCACGTTGACATTGATGTCGTTACATGCAACAATGACTTTATCAGCGATGCTAGTGTTGAAATTCTTGATATGCAAGCTCTGGTCGTCATCGAAATGGGAGTCTGAGTTGTAGTCCAATGAGAGAAATTCCCAGCTTTTGAACTTTAGGCTCATGCTGTCTAACGCCTTCGATATCTTGTACAATGTCGAGCACAACTTGTTAACTCTTCGTTCCTGGATGTTTTTGATTAGGTTAATCAACTGGCTCGATTTCTGGGTGTCTTTGCCCAAGTTGGGATCTCGCACTAGTGATATTATGGGATCGTGGTATACTTCAGTCATGGTTGCGACAGTAACACTAGAAAGAACGAATAGTTACGTATTTCGTACGAACGGGGGGGGGGGGGAGAACTTTGTGGTGATCGTTAGATTCCGTCTGCAGTTGTTTGGTGAAGATTCACGGTGCACGAAACGAGCAAAGAAAAAAAAAAAAAAAAAAAAAAATATAAAAAATCACTCCATTCATTTGCAGCTTCTTCAAACGCAGGTAAAACTTCGACAAAACATAGAATAAACCATAAAATTCAATTATGGACGTATCAAAAGATATTGAAGCGTAGTTTCAAAAACAAGAGGGGGCAAAGAGGGGGTAAAGAGGGGGTTTTTTCGGACAGGGGTAGACCCTTAATGTTTATTGACTGCTGCTGTCTATGCTTAGTGTAATCCCTTCTCTGTCAATATCTTATTGGTCATTACTTTGTACCAGTCGTCTAGACTCTGGTTATCCTTCTGTATCGGCACTATAATCAAGGTCATATTATCGAAACCTACGCCGGTGTAGTTGTTGGCCATGGTCAAGGAGGAATTCAACACGTACTCGACGATTTTATTCAACTTCCACCCAAGAACTAATTTATCGCGGATAATGTCTATTAGCTGGTCGTTTTTGAAGCAATCCCATATTCCGTCGCAGGCAATAACTAAGAATTCGGGCACCTCCAATTCGGTATAGTCGTAGAACAAAACGTCGGGCTCCACCGTCACCTGAAATAGTTCGGGGGGTAATTGGATCATACTATGTTTCTGCAATTCATTCTTTATGTACTCGTTTCGCGAGCTCTCCAAATATTGTAACTTGAACTTAAAGTCGCCAAATGCCCGCGACAAGGCTAATATCTCGTTCACCCTGTTATTCAAGATGTAGCCGTTGGAGTTCTCGATTCGTACCCGCTCGCCCATGTTGTTCGGCTTATGGTCAAACGATAACGACTTGGGCTTGCCATTGATTGATATTATCGACCTTGAGTCCCCCGTGTTGACCACATATATCGTCTTGTCAATGATCACCGTCACGATCCCCGTGCTTCCGCTGTTGTATAAGTTTAGTTCGTGTAAGTTGTTGTACAAGTCGTGATCCAATTTGAAAAACGAGTTCTTCAACAATTGGATGATCTGGCCCCTTGTCCGCGTGGAGTTCTGGACTTTAGTATTAGGAATGTTATTATTATTATTATTATTATTATTATTATTAATATTATCATTTTCTATGTGATTATCGTCGTGGTTGCCTTTCTGATGGTGATGATGATGATGATGGTGGTGATGGTGATGGTGGTTGTGGTGGTTCAATTTCTTGAATATATACTTTGGCAATTGCTGCGCCAAGTATTTCGAGCATTGATCGTTGCCATGGCCGTCAAATAGGCCAAAAACAACAATTGTCTGATCTTCGTTAATCATTACGCTATGCGCATCCTCCATCGAAAGTCTATACCCCTGCATTGATCCGATACAGTAGGATATCTTCTCGTAGTTCTTGTAATCTATCTCCTTCTCCTCAATGGGATGTGACAAAAAGTTCCCCATGCTATATATTATTATTACACCACTGGCCAGACGGGGATGATGATGATATGAATTTTTTTGTTGGGGTTGGGGGTAGTGAGAAGAACGTCCCAGTTTTTTTTCTCTTGCTCACCTCGTCTCGTCTCGTCTCGTCTGCCATATCTCCCTGCCCCGCCGATTTTGTTGCCCTCACCCGGGAAGTGGAGGAAGTGATAAAGTACATGCGCTACCGGGTTATATCTGGCATAGCGATTGCAACCGAGAAATAACCGCGACGGCAACCACAATCGCAATCACACCAATCCCTCCCAGTATGTTGATTCCAATAATTAATCGTGATTCGAAAGATGGCGACGTAAACTACAAGGCACCGACCAAGTTCCCTATTGGTCCGTTCACAAAGTACAAGCACAATCCGATCTTGAAGCCCGACCCTGAGATTGAGTTCGAGAGTGGCTACTTGTACAATGCAACGGCCATCGTGGTTGACGACAAGGTGTTTATGCTCTACCGGGCGCAGAACAAGCAAAAGACCTCGAGTGTGGGGATAGCATGGTCGCACGATGGTATCAACTTCGTCAAGCATAAGAAACCCATTATCTACGCCACCGAGTGGTACGAGAATGGGGGCGGCGTCGAGGATCCACGTATCGTGAGGGATCCCAAGTCGAAATTGTTCATTGTGACATACACAGGCTACGATTTAAACACGGCAAGATTATGTGTTGCGTATTCTGAGGATCTTTTCCATTGGACTAAGAAAGGGCCTATCGTGCCTACGTACTGGAACGACATAGCCGTTACTGCCAATGACGACAAGATTATCCGTATCAACTGGCTGAAATCAGGAGCTATTTTTACCGAGAAAAACAAGGACGGCAAGTACTACATGATCTGGGGCGACTCCGAGTTACATTTGGCCCGCAGCGACAACCTCTTGGACTGGGAGGTGCCCGGGTACAACGAGAACATCTGGGCACGACAAATCTTGGCCAGGGAGAACAAATTGATCGAGTCGGGCCCGGCACCCATCAAAATGAAAAACGGCCAATGGGTGTTTTTCTACAACGCGGCAACTACCGGCGGACAAGACTTGCCCAAGGACGCCTACACCATTAACGAAATGTTGATTGACTACGATAACATAAACCAGGGCCCCATCGCTAGAATGGAGAACCCGATATTGAAACCAGAGTTGGATAACGAAGTCAACGGACAGGTCAACCAGGTGGTGTTCTGTGAAGGAATCGTACAGTTCCATAATAAGTGGTTCTTGTACTACGGACAAGGCGATTCAGAGTTGGGTGTCGCTATCGCGCCGGTGACTTAGGAAAAAAAGAATCTACAAGTGAAGATCTAGAAGCTGAAGATCTAGAAACTGAAAAATGTCAATCTAGAATCCATCTCCACCCACTATCCGGGAAAAGTGTGGTTTCTTCTATCTATTTATTTCTTCTTTTTTTTGGTTACATCATTAATCATTAATGCTATTATTTTGTCAACGTCCTGGTCGATATTGTCGATGGCAGCGAACCCGCAACCCCATTCCTGACTCAACTTGCGGCCCTGCTCGATAAGATACGGCGACGACAACGAGTTTTTTGTATGTGTACAGACAATCCATATAGGAGGTTTAGAATTGTAATTGATTGTGATTTTCTTTTCGGCGATCCAGCTCTTCAATGCAAACTTGAGCAGGAATAAGTCTTCTTCCTTGCCGTTTTCCCAGTTATTCTTGAAGTTGTTGTACTCGCACCATGCGTCATCCAATGCATCCTTCATTATTTGCAAAAGACTAAACAGATGGTCCTTTGGTAAACTCTGCTGTGTCTCGTATCCCGGTGGGTTGTAGCTAGGGATGCTCGAGTAAACAAAAAAGTATCCATCGATGTTTCCGTTCAATTCGCTAGCGCCCGACGCCACCAACAATGGATTAGTGCTAACGGGCCGCCGTGGCTCGTTGGCTAGGTTATGTAGTATGTCCTTGTCTAGTTTAATGTAGAGCGATGCTTCGAGAAACGGCACCACCTGCTGCGGATTGAACGCTGGCGTGTCAATTAACTCGACTAGCACCGGTGGCATGTGCTCGTTGTTGCTAAATACAGGCTTACTTTTTGTCGATATGTTTTTGTCATTGAGTTTCTTACCTTGAATCAATGCTTTAGCTGCGTCAGATTGCGGTTGGAATGTATACAAATGGGGGTTGATTTGGTGGGTCGGGTAGTATGTATCTCGAAAATTGCCCATGATTAACTTGGAAATTGTTGATGTTTTACCCGACTTGGGCCCTCCGAGAAACGCTAGTCTAATAGGTGTTGCATGGGACAAGGAATCATTAGCCATTGTACTACTACTGCTAATCTTCTGCCTAGAGCAGGGGGGGAGAGAGGGAAAAAAAAAAAAAAAGTTTAAAGAAAATTGAAATTTTACAACCAACTGGAATCACCACTGGCTATTTGTCGTTTCAGATGCAGTGGTTAGCAGCTGCACCTTACAGCCAAGGTACCCACTCATACGAGCAGAAGTAATGGTTTGCAAACCGTGAAAAAATGGGATCAAAAAAAAAAACAAACTCTTTCATCCACATGTGTGTCTCCTCCTCCTTTTGGCGCCATCCTACATTTCACAGTGTGTCATGCATCGCAACAAAGGCCGAAAACGACTTGTATGGATAGGGTAAGATTTTCGTGGACTTAACTGAAGGAAATACCACCGTAGGCTGGCAGGTCTAGTGGAAACTGTGTGTTTCTTCTCATGGGTGTGAAATGGGTCGAGAAAGCTCAGGAAATTTGTAGACCGAAGTTGAATTGTCTAATTTTTGCGTCTTGGTGTCATTGGTGACCTGACAGACGCAAGTTGCAATGGGTTCTCGTGCAGCACCAGCAAATGGTCTCGACTAAAGTTCTTTTTTTCCGTCTGTGGTGTTTTTGGTGCCGTATTGCCTGAGTCGTGCTTCGTGATGATGACCCGGTGACGGCTGTAATTATTTCTTGTCGGCTTATTTATAATGTGTCATTGAGTATTCCCGAGAAATGAAACTCGGGGTGATGTTTTACAGAAAAACACGTGTAAGTAGTTGTTTCAGCAGGCAGGCAGCATGCCAGTAGAAACCGTTAAACCCATCACATCATCATCATCACCGATTGGGTTTCATGTGGACCATGACTGTAGACACAAAAAGCATGGAATGCAACAGCACGCAAATTGGGCTGCCACAAAAAAAGGAGCGGGCAAATCGAGAAAATTTCAAGATAACGAGCTGTAACCACCACCGAGAAAGAGGATCGACATTAAATGAGTGAGTATGCAAATTTTGCTCAAGTGGCTGACTTTGAGGCTCATGGGGCTCCAAACCAATGCTCGAGTTGTTCCAAATTGAGAACAACTGATGGTTGTTGTTCCATGCCACCACCACCAGCATATACGGGTGGTTATTTTTTTTTTTTCTTCGCTCAACTCGTATCGTCGCCTACTCTTGTGAGACTTTTAGTCTCTGCCTCTGAGACGCGTTGGATTTGAAAATTTCAAGGTATCAAGATAGATACCTCAGCTATATACCGCCGTTACAAGGTATAGAGCTATGGCTCAGGGACTAACATACATTATGGACCCTTTTCTCTTGGATATTTTTCAGTTGTCATGTAATCAAAAAGGGTCATAAGGTACATACATAGATAAAAAATTACTTCTATTATTATTGTTCGGGTTTATATTTACTGTGTTACTATACAACTAGTAGATGCCTCTCTTCAACTTTAACGAATCTCGTTTCTTCTCGCTCAAGGTAAATAGGTTCTTAAGCGAACTTTCATTCACCTCGCTGTTTGACTCCTGGCTGCTTTGGGGTTGCACCTGTTGTTGTTGTTGTTGTTGCAGGTGGAAACCAGGAAAGTATTCATCGGTGGAAGAACAAAATGGCGAGTCCAACGACGTCTGGCTATGGTGGTTGGTATTTATGCTCAACGATAAGTTATTGCTGCTGCCCTTGGACGAGTTTCTCGAACCCAGCAAGAAATTAAAGTCCTGGTCGCTCAGATCGGAGTAGGGCGGCGTCGGCTGGCACATGGAGTTTTTATGCGAAGTTGGCGGCGTTATATGGTGGTCGTTCATCATTGAGTTCAACGTCTGTGGCTGGTTGTTGTTGTTGTTGGTGCTCTTATTAATAAAGTTTTGAGGCACAAAGTCCTGTATCGACTGTAACGAGTCGGTACTTATGTTGAACTCGTTATTTAACCCCGGTCTCAAACTCGATATATTGCCTACGTGCAACCAGTTATTTGAGTTGTTTCTAGTCAAGGATTGTTTTCTCAAATTCACCGATGACGATCTCGACCTGATTGAGCTTGCCGAAGATACCGACTGTTGCTGTTGTTGTTGTTGTTGTTGTTGGGAGTTGTAGTTCATAATGTTCATTTCGTTCAACGACATGGATGAGATTGAGTTTGTTCTTAGAAACGTCTGGCTCTGGACTGTTGTTGAGTCGGGCAATTTGTTCCCGTTGATCTCCTTATTGCACAACTCCAACAATCTTTTCCTGATCAACTGCAAAATTATCGGTTGGTATTCGTGGTTCTTCAAGCATTCCTTGTTTATAATCGACTGGGTATCATATAACGGTGGGTTGTTGCTGCTGCTTGTCGATTGGATAAGGTGCAAAATGACCTCGTTGGCGACTTTGCTCACTAACCCACTAGGTGGAATCGACCCCGAGAACGGCGTTGTCGTGGGCTTGGCCAAGATGTCGCTGTACGACTGTAAAAGCAAAGTGTCAAAAATGGAGGTAAAGTAGACGGTGTAGCTCTTTTTCCCTGTATTCTGTTGTTGTGGTTCGTCAATGTCGGTGAGTATATCGTCTGACTCGTTCAAGTTTTGGTAGAATGACGAAGAAGCAGCAGCATTGTTGTTGTTGGTGGTGGTGCCGCCGCCGCCGCCGCCTACTTGCGGTGGTTGCTGGAAAAGAAAGTGGCTATTTGTGGAGGAGGAGGATGCCGCCGACGACGATGAGTTGTAGTTATTGTAGTTGGGTATTTCCAAGGGTGTTTTCAACGTCTGGTCCATTGGGGTAAATGGCTGTGAAGATGCATAAGGGTTGAAGTCTAGCTTGTTGAGTTTCAAGTGCAAATTAAAGTTTTTGTTGATCATGGTTCCAATGTGTGTGTGAAGTGAAATAAAAAGTGGATAGTGATGATGGTGAATCAAGCAATGGATAAAGAAATTAATTAAAACAAGTAGGGGAAAAAAAATGAATTTTTTTGGTGTATTATAAATGCAGGTGAAGGTAAGGTTGGGAATATGTGTAGATGAACTGAAGATGGAGAAAATGCAACCAGGATGTGTGGTAGTGGAAGTGGAAGTGGAAGTGGAAGTGTAAAATACTAGTGGGAACTAAATGTAGGAATACAAATGTAATAAATATATGACACTAGGAATAGTAGTAATATAGTGTGGTATGGTGTGGTATAGTATAATATGGTGTATTATAGTATAGTATGGTATAGTACAGTATAGTAATATAATAAGGTGGTATAAAGTGAAGTGAAATAAAATAATGTGAAAAATCAATCCAAACGATATTGTATTATTTATATATTATCTATGTATATTCTGTATGTATGTGTGTATTAGTTTACATGTAGATTATATTATGTATGAATGCATATATAGATAGATGTGTGTATTATTAGTATATGTAGTGCATGTAGTATATATGTATCTAATAATAATAATTACCAACAGGATTAGGAACAACAATGAAAATCCGAAGCAAACGACGACGAAAAGGTAACAAAGTTGTACAAAATTGTACATGAGTTGTTGTTGTTGATTTTTATTTTTATTTTTAGTCTTGTTTGGCATACACAAGAAAATAATATTCACCACCACCACCACCACCATCTACCCACCACCACTTACCCATTACTCATTTCAGTCAAAAGGGCAGATCTTGCAATCATCATCGCCATGTACTTTAACCATGACCGGATGATGATCCCCCCTCCCCGACAAACCACACATCTGTCACTATTCAAGTTTCTCTGTTACATCACTCTTTTGTTGTGATTTTCAACGCACTAGCAAAAATTGCTGCAAATTCAAATTATAGTGTGCGATCTGGACTTGTTCCCCAAAAAAATCTCAACAACCCAAGACGCGCCCAATTAGGTTTTTTTTCACCATGCACATCGTTTAAAAGTGCGTTTAAACAGGTTTGTTTTTCTTCAACAACAAAAAATAAAAGAAAAAAAAAGTGTAAAGAAGAAAAAAAAAGACGCGTCTTGGTTTTCGGATTACTTGGGTGCAAAAATACAGGGTTTGTAAGCACTGGTTATGGTCTGCATTGACCAATTGGTCATGCCTGAAATTGGCGGATACCCAGTTTCATCCATACACTCTCTCCCACTACACATTGCTCACGATGGAATGTTTCGTCATTTTTACAATCATTATTATTTTATTCAAGGTGAAGGTGAAAATTTTTCGGAAAAGGGGGCTTTAGCAATTTTTCAATCTTAGTTTGTGGCTATGAATGATAATAATTCACCCAGGTAGTCCAATCATGTAAGCAATCTATCTGTTGTTCCCAAATGTTAAATATTTATTGTTGTTGTTGTTCCTTTCCATATTGTTATCTTGAGATTTGCAATCACATAATTTAAAATGTTGATCTTTAAAGACAGAAAAAAATAAAATAGAATAGAGTGGTTAGGAACAATAGGTATTTCCCAATGCGGTTAAATTATTTTTTTACTTTATTTTTATTAATTTATTTTATTTTTTTTTTTTGTGTGTTTTTTTTTTTTTTATTTTTTTATTTCACTTGATTCTAATTACTTAGCTGCTTTTGTAACTTGAAGCATTAGGGTTCAGGTGTTGTTTCTTGTTGCTTTCAAAGCTTAAAAAAATATGGTGGGTAACTTGGCGTTTTGTGAAAAATGTAATAATCAAAATTGTTTTGTTACCTCTTTTTTTTTTTTTGATTCAGGTTGCACACACAGATGGCAGAAATATGAAACATCACCACTCACCAAAGCAACATCTTATTATGTATCTGTGTGTGTTTCTCTTCTCTCTCTTTGTACTTTTTTCTTCCTTTTGTTTTACTTGACTTGTTGTTTCATCTTGCTTATTTGTGTATTAAATGGTGTACACAAACTACTAAACAATCGAGATCCTTCTCAATCACATCAACGCTAGGTTGTTGTCGCCACCTATGCCATCATCGTCAATCTGCGCAACCAGATCATCTACCATTGGTGTGTCTAGGTCCTGCTCCACCTGGGGCAAGATATCTTCAGTTAGATACTTATCGTAGGTCACGTTGTATGGTAGATGCTTTTTGAGTTCGTCCGACGGCTCAACTAGCTTAATCTCGTCGTCGTCATTGTTGGCCTCGTCTTCGTCTTTCACTGCTGGCTCATTCTTGATATCAATTACAACATAGTCGTTCTTGTTCATATTCTGCAAATGATGGTTGATTCTATGTATACCCTGCAACTTCTTATCGTCTTTGTCTATTGGATGTAGCTTTTCGTTATTTTGATACTTTATGTACTGGTTGAATATTGGTTCGTTTGTGTTGAGAAACTTCAAATCATGGCCTAGCTTCAAGTCCTTCTCAATGAGATAGTTGAACCACTTGAGTTTGTCGTTGGCGGTTAATTCATCGTCGTCGTCGTCATCATCATCTACATGTAGATTTATCTCGTCATCATTCAATTTTAAACTGTTGTAATATTCCTGTCTTTGTTTGTGTTTCTGTCGTTTCTTGAGGATTATTTCCTCATTAGACTCCATCGGCGTTAACTTCCTCTTTTCAATGAGCGATTTGATCAATGTGTCAGGCACGGTGTTGAGATATCGTTGGATCTGGTAGTTTTCACTCGTAACCCAGTTCTTGAACGATTCGACGCCCCTTGTGTTATACTTGCTCTCGCTAAAACTGTCGTCATTTAGTTTTGTAATGTTAGTCACTTTCAATGCGCCAATGTTGATTAATCCTTGTGTTATATCCTGTATTTCAAACTGGTTCGATTGAATCCGACAATTGGAGCACTTGATCGCTTCGTGGACTAGATTGTTGAAGAAATCAACGTATATGTCGGTAAGAATATTGACCACCGACGGTTTACATTTATCGTATCCGTTTCCCTTTAAGATCTGGGCAATGGAAATCCTTAATAATGAGAAATAGAATGAATCTTCCATTGCAGCCAAATTCTACATGCACTTTTATTTTTTTTTTTCCTTTGCTTTGGTTATTTAGAAAAACATCAACCAAACTTTGACCACAGTACACGATATAGTAATGAATCACCTGGTCTCAAACTACAACAGAATCTAAAGTTGTAAGTTACGTAGAGGTGATTATGACTGGCTTCAATTACAACGTTTATACACAAATTTACATATTTGAGTTTATTATTCTCTTGCTAGACTTGACTCAATCTTTATATATATTTCTTTTATAAACCTTGCTGCAATCTTTCACCCAACTTCTTTGAGGCAAACGATAACGCATTGAACAACCCCTTTTCACTTATGTCGATATTTCTCAAGTTATTCACGTCAATCTGGTTTGATGGCGCATTGGTGACTCTGCTCACGATGGTTGAAGGGTCGTATTCGATAATGATACCGTCGTCAATCACTTCGTCCAAGCACAAGGTCAACAAATCGTACTTTTCAAACAAGGTGCTCTTATCAATTGTATTGTCAAACAAAATCAATAGCGCCTCGTGGAAATTAGTCAACGTCGAATAAATCAAGCTCTCGTTCTCGTTCAAAGGACTAACAAATACTATTATAACGTCATTCAACTGCTTGTAGCACACCAACTGGTTATCAAACAAGATGATGTCCTGGTTTATCTTGTTGATTTTCGAGAACAACTTGGCCTCAAATTTGAGCTGCTTGTCGTTGGAATCAAATTGCGAATTGAACTTCGGATCAAGCTCCAATGACGGTTTGTAGTACTTGGCAAACACACGCTTGCCGTCATTGTCTAATATTAGCACCGACGATATCGTGTATAGTGAGATATTTAAGGACATGGTGTGTTTAGGATACGTTGAATAATTATCACCAAAAAAAAAATAAAAAAAAAAATGAGAAAGAAAGAGAGGCAAGGTCTTGTGTCTCTCTATACAGGACCTCAAATTGTATAAATCACTTAGTGTACATTAATTAACCATATCGATAACAAACTGATGAACTTTTTTATGTAACGGATTCTCAACATAAAATTGATCACTAGGATCAATATTCAAGTTTTTCCAACCAAAAACAAAATTAACAATCAAGGCAACGATCAAGCCAAACGCAATGATCAAAGGTCCGACTGAATTGTCCAAATGCTTGTCGCTTCTCTCCAAAATAATAGTCCTTCTTCTCAAGTAAATGTAGTAGCCCCAAATACAACTGAAGATAGTCAATGCAAAGTAGAAATAGGCCAAGTAAGTACTCAAGCCCTCAAAGTTGGACGACTGGGTCGAGTTGTAAATGATAAACGTCAACGAACTCAATAATGTCGTCACGTGTAACCATCTGTTGAATGTTCTTTCGTTAGCTAACCATACTTTGGGTTCAATCTTGATGGGGCCCATGTTCTTGATCCATTGGTCTGGCTTGGTGACTCCTGCTGGCAAGTCAATCTCTTCATCTTCGGAATCAACGTCGATCAATTTCGAAAATTCGTTAGGCAATCTCATCAACTTGATCAATGGGTTGACTCTGGCCAAATTATCCTCGATGGAATCGTCTTCGTCTTCGTCAAAGTCCGACGATTGGTCATCGGTTTGTTCAACTTGCGTTGGCAACTTTTGTGTTGGCGATAACTCTTCTTCGCGAATAACCTTGGTTTCACGTTTGTTATTGTCTTCGTCGTCGTCATCATCGTCGTCTTCATCGTCCTTGGTGTACAATAAACTGCCAGAGAACGAGGCCGATCTGGGCTGGAAATCAGATGTATTGTTTTTAAGTAACATCGACTTGAATTTAGATAAATTGTCATCGTTGCTCAACTCGGTTATACCTTGATTATTCAACTTGGGTTGAATTTTAGGCAAATCGTCATTGATATCGCCCTCTAATTCATTAAACCACAATGGGATATTATCCAACTTGTCATCTTCCAAATATAACGAAGCAACACCATGGATGAACTTGGAAAAATTGGGGATCTCCTTGACTAAATAGCTCGAATTGATCAACTCATTAATCCATTGTAACTTTTTAAAGTTTTTCGCACTCGATTTTTTAATTTTAATCTCCATGGTTGCAAATGGGAATTTAACAAATTCGCCTTTTCTAAGGTATGGCTGCGCATTCTTGGCCGAGTCAATGTCAACACGATGCCATTGCTGTGGGTCTCTAATTGGTAGCTGCGAATCAAATGAGTCTTCTCTTATAAATGTCAAATTTGAATCGATGATAACTCTAATCTTGTCATCTCCAGGGATTTGGAAAGCTGTTCTCTTGTAGGTGGTTCTTAAAATTGGTTGCAAGTTGTTTTCTTCAATGTATGCTACCAATCTCTTGACTGAAGCTTCGTCATTAATTTTAACCAATTTTTTAGGGATTTCCTTGTGGATTACCAATTGATTGATGTATTTTTGTCTCAACTCAATCTTATCGTCAACGTGGAAATTTGAATTTACATCAAACTGTTTCTTCTCCATGGTGATTTTTGGTTTGTCGCTCAATTTCCCAATCCATCTGATTCTCAATGTCGATGAGTTATTCAACTTGGTCAACTTGTGATTGTAAACGTCGAAATGGTCGTTATCAAAATAAAGACAGTTGATGGTTTGGTCACCAACAACGTTTTTAGTTGCACCTTGATCGTCTTCATCGTCATCGTCATCGTCATCGTCGTCATCATCATTCTTGTTGCCTGAATTGTAAACCAAAACCGGCAAGTGTCTCAAGATTGTTGTTTTGACCTCCATCAAATTCTCAGGATGGATCCAGAACTTGAAGCTTTGAAACTCGCCATTCAATGCACCATCATTGAATGAACTCAATTTACTCAATGACGAGTCAACCTCATAATTGTCTCTTAAAAACTGATACAACGTACCCACTTTGTACAACAATGGACTATAATCTTCTGAATGGAACGGCAATGATTTTAATCTAACGTTTAACAATGGTTTAACTGAATAGTTTGAATGTAATCTATCGTGTTTCTTGACTATTTTAATAAACCCAGTGTAGTTTAAACGTTGGAAATGTTCCAAGTTTTGCGCTTCAGTCAATAAATCATCCAATTTCTTGCTAAAGCTCTCAACGTCGAAATTACCGCTTTTTTCAGTATCGGCTTGTAACCTATTAAGTTCTTCGTTCAATTCATCAAACTTGCTATGTTGGAAAGTAAACACTTTTTCCAAGTTTTCATCCAAGGCAGAGACAAAGTTCTGTTCATCTTTGTCTGTCCAGTTATTTTTCAAAATGACGCCTTCTTTCAACAACTTCTTCAATTGGTTGTAGTTCAAGTAATAATCTTTCCATGGCAGATAGATTTCGTGGTCTAATTTTGTGCCAAACAACATTTTCTCAGCTGGTTTAGTAGCTTGTTGACTTGTAGTATTTGATTGTTTTGGATCCAGTTGATTCAAAGACATAACCTAAAAACAAGTAGACTGAAATAATGAAAAACACAACCAAGGGAGAATATAAAATAAATAGTGTGAAGCTTTTAACTTAAAATAATAAATAAATGGCTTTCTTCTTCTTCTTTTGATAAAGGGAAAAAATAAATCAATAGTGAGAACAAACACAAAGTTATCTGCTACTATTATGATTATTTTCTTTTTTATTGTCTCTCCTGTATATAGCTCTTTCTCTTGTGTCGCGCTACCTTTACACTATATCTCTATCTCTATCTCTTTGTTGAAACTAGATGATGAAACAATATACTCTAAAATTGGTCGATATTTCTGAGACAATATATAGCCTAATGATTGTTTAAACAGGGCCAGGTAGTTTGTGTTTATATTGTGTTATACTGCTGCCCAATTGACGTTGACTAAGTTTATATTGCCAAATAATAAAAAATCTGGAAAATGTAACCTCAAGAAGCTTCTTTGACTTTGTTTTATATTTTTATTTTTATATTTATATTTATTTTTTCTTTATTATTTCTGACTTTGTTGTTGTTGTTGCAATTGAATTTATATGTAATACAACGATTGGATAAACCAAAATACAAAACTCTTGTCTAAACCACACAGCTAAAACGATGCGATATTCAATGCTTGGTGTTTAACACTTGAAAGAAGGAAAAAAATTGACATTGGTGTATCAAGTTATTTGCAATAAAAACTAATTTATTACGTACTGCACATAATCAAATTAATCAATGAGAACACAACACAATAATAATGGTTGAATTGGCAGCTAAAAAAAGATTAACCCACGTTGTCACTTTTGCCTCCATTTTACTTTTGTTTTTTAGTGTAGAAGCATCTCTCTCTCTCTGCGATGGCTACTAATTTCGGTTAACCACGATGAGCAGCGTAGCCTAACCCTTGTTATGTACCACCATCTGCCCAGTCAGCCAGTTTACACAATCGACTGGTCGTGGCATTAACCAACATGACTATTGTCGCCACAGAGTTAAGGTACCGCTTATTCTTTGACAAAATGCGTTTGATTGTCTCTTGTCGCTTTACCGATGATGTTATTGTTGTCGTGGTCTATTGTCGTGGTCTATTGTCGCAACTGGCAATAAGCTCTCTTTGTCTTTTGGTAAAGTTTTTTTTTCTAAACGAGCACACAGCTGACGCATATGGCTAATGTCTTCCCATGATTAATACACACAACCCCATACTATCTAATGAGAGAATCATAATACACGAACCCCAACGAGTGGTGGAACATACACTGCCGCAGGAGTCGCTAGTTTCCATTGTTTCTAAGATGCTTCATTATTTGAAATTCTACATCTTCTCCATCTTTATCAACGAAAATAACCAAACACATTGGAAAGATGATGACGCAGTGACGTCGAGTGATGATGAGTCCGACTCCGACTCCGAAGTTGAATACGTGGGGGAATACAATTATAGAAACGATTTCCATATACTAAACAAAAATGCCAACAACAACTCCAACAACAACAACAATAACAATAGCATAATACAAGATTCGACTTTTGTTCAGTCGTACCCCCTGTTAACGACGCAAACTACTAGCCAACAACTTAGAAAATTAATCAAACAGTCTAGTAATGTTGAACCGGGCGACCAGTACGGTCTAGACTTGTCAATTGCGACTCCAGTCAGCTACAACTACAGAACGAACCAACATGCCATTGAGTATCAGCCGCAACAGTCGTTATTGGACATCGAGCCCGCCAAGTTGACGCCGTACCAGGAGTCTATCTTGAACTACTACATACCTTCGAAGCCAATCTCGTTGAACCAATACTCGTTAGTCGACAACTTCATATCTGATTTCTACATTGATCGCATATCGTCGGTGTATGCCAAGACGTCGAGCAATCTACAGAGCTTAATCACCAAGAAGCGGTTGGAAATGCTGGTGGCTGTGCGGCCGTTGGACTCATCACAGCTTCGCATGGTCCACCAAGCGTGGGCTAGCGCCAATAAGCTACAGATCAGCAAGTATCTACTAGAGATCTACACCAAGGACTTGCAGACGTTGAAGGGGCGGAACTGGTTGAACGACAACGTTATCGACTTTTACTTGAACTTGGTGATGAACAAGAACCCCAACGTGTTTGCGTGGACGACCCATTTCTTCACCGCGTTGGACAAGAAGGGGTACGCTGGCGTGGCAAGGTGGGCCAAACGTAAGAAAGTCGACCTATTCACCAAGGACAAAGTGTTGGTTCCAGTAAACATCAGTGACACGCATTGGGCATTGACGGTAGTCGACAATGTCAACAAAACAATCGTTTACTACGACTCGTTGAGCACCCGCGGTAACCCCGACGCAGTCGAGAAAGTGAACGAGTACATGAAGGGTGAGGCCCACAGGTTGAACAAGCCGCTCATTGAGTACTCGTTGTTCCCGTTGTTTGACTCGCCGCAACAGTCAAACGGCTCAGATTGCGGGGTGTTTACATGTACAGCAGCCAGGTTCATCGCAAGTAACCACGAGTTGAACTACAGCCAGAAAGATATGAAAAACATCCGTGAGCGCATGGTATACGAAATCTTGAACGATACATTGCTAGACTAGCATATAGGAAACCCTTTGGTGTATATATTCTTAATACTTAATTCCTAAAAAGGTTTTATCCCTTTGTTTCTCACTCGCAATATCAATAATATCCTTTTCGTACCCGATTATCTTGGCATTCGAAGCTTCAATCTTCTTCACGAGATAATCAATCCTATTGTCCAACTTGCCGCCGAGTTTAGCTATCGTAGTCAACTCACCTTCGAATTTATTGATCTTGGCCGCCTCCAAGCTTATCAAGTTGGTTATGTAATCTGTCTCGTAAAGCTTCCAGATCCTTGCATCGCTCAATAAATTCTCAAATGCAGCTTTGAACAATGGCCGTCCTGGTGTTATCTTGTCGAGAACGCCCTTGTCCCTCTTCAACGATATCAAGTCGAACTTTTCCAACGTCGACAATGTGTCGATTGTCTCCTTCGAATTCTTAAAAAGTGGATTCTTGATTAAATCAGAAAAATTGATGTAGTCCTTGTTCAACAAGAGCTTCATGATCAACCACACCTGCGACGGCTGCCAGTTGACATCGGTAGTTTCAAATTTATGGTTGTTGAGGAAAAACGTAGTAATGAGCTCAGCAGCTTGGAATATCATCTCGTCAATCGCTTGTCTCGAGTTCTCCCCCGACTTGATCCGACGAATAAACGACTGCAAGTCCAACATACGTCCACCCAACGGCTTGATACACGAGTCCAACGTCTCCGAGTCAGACACCTTCAATGCATCGCAGACATACTGCTTCGAACTGGTCATCGACGCATCGCTAAGCGAGATATCCTTGAACACCTGGTTCGTCAACGCATCGTTCAAATGCTGGATCGACCCCACGTCAGCAGTGAGAAATATAACATGCGCAATGTTGTTCTGAATCAACCCAGCCGCCCAATCAGCAACCAACGGATATATAAAGTCGTTCGAGTGAATGTCTGCTTTTCTGGCAAACTTGTTGATAACAACAATCGGCTTTGACTGCGGGTGTTGCTGGAGGAAATCTTCCTGTTTCAAAATCTCAATTTTGTCATCATCGTTCTTGATCTTCTTGTTCTTGCGCTCAACCGACTTGACATACTTTTTGTAATCGGAGTCGGTTATATGTGTGATAGCCTGCGTCGTCAATGAAAAGATATTCTTAATCTGTGTTTCTTTCGATTCGCTCAACCCCGACTTTGACCCCGTCAACCCTTGCACTCCCAAATCAACAAACTGAGATATCGTGTTTGTCCATGTGAACACGGGGAAGTACCCCAACTGCGATGCGGTATTGCTGATTAAACTATTGTCTGAACGGGACTTGCCCAATTCATCACACTCCAAGATCAAGATGCGCTTATTCAACAACTCGTCCTGCTTTAAAGTATGGTCAATCACAAACTCCTCCTTGCCTGAACCTTGCGGACCCTTGACAATGATAAAACTGTTCAAGTTCTCGAGTATCCATAACTTCAACTGCTTCGACTTCTCAAACCTTTCCTTCCAAAACATGTTATTCTCAGTCTTCATCTCCACAATATTTTCATTCGACTCCTCATCCTTCAGCCCCGTCACCTCGTGGATTTGGGTATCAATGTAGTCGTAACTGCTCGATATCCAGTTGATTATAGTCTTGTATGGCATGTACACCATTTTGAACCATCTATTCTGCTTGTAATGCTCTAACCGGTTGTTGGAGCTCAGTCCGTGCGTGATCTTGTACTGGATGAACCATTCCCTGATGGGGTCAAAAATAAGCACGGCAAATGTGGCCAACAACGCCAAAATAATCGGTATGGCAATCTTGGTGTGGTTCATGACAAAGTCGCTAAAATAGTTGGCCCTCTTGATCGCAACAAACTGGATATGTAACACCGTCTTACCCTTGTTCAACTCGATCCCAGTAATACAGTGTTTGGCAGCAATTGCAGCTCGGCGCGTCTGGAAAATCACAGTCGCTTCACTACCACTTAGAATGTTGATGTCGTTGATCAACCCGTACCTTCTGAACAAAACGTAAAGCTCTTCTTCAGTCAATGGCGAGCCTTCAAACTTAACCGAGATCTTCTGGCTGGGGAACCTTTTCAAATCCTCAATCCAGGGCACACCCTTGACCGAGAACACCTTGGGTGTAATGTCAAAGAGCTTATTATACAACTTCAAGATGAAATTCTTCTTGAGTCGTTCATCCTCCTTTATCTGCACGTTTTCTCGGATTTTCTCAATAAACTCTCTTGCTGAAAACTCGGGCGGATACTTGTACTTGACAAACGCTCCGCAGTCCCTTCTGATGGGGATAAACTCGGTGATGTTGGAATTCTGGGGTAACGGCGACGACAATGACCAAATCTTCTCCTGCAATTTGTCGCTGTTGTACCGTGAGTCAAACGGTAATTGGAACCGTGACAAGTACTGTAAAACTATATTCTTTGACCTTGTGAAGGGATATATCAGGTCGTAATACAAGAGAACCTCCGATTGCTGTTTGTCAATGACCCCTGTAGTGGATGCTGATGAGTCTGTTTCGGTGGTATCTGTTTCCCTTTTCAATTTCTCCAAGTCCGTCGAGTAGAGTCTCCTCAATGGACCCAGACGTAGAATTCGTGGTCCTAGTCCTGATCTTGGTCGGCTAGCCCACTTGAACATGCTCTGATATCGTCTTGCGCAACTATAGTCAGGAGACAAAAAACAAAAATATTTTACAGCCAAACTGATGGCAAAAGTCCACGAAGGAGGGGAATGTATGAAGGAAAAGTAGATACCACGCTAAGGTCGAAGATCTTAATATACTGGTGGTTGCTGAAGCGCGTTGGCAGTAGAGTTGATACAGTAAGGGCTTACTTCTTGACAACAGACCACATACCATGGTTTGTTGCAATTCAAAATGTCTCAAACTAATTGTCAACTAATACCAAAGTATTAGTTTCCACTCCCCATAGCGTATTATAATATTTCCTGTTAATACTGAAAGAGCAGAGCCAAATTAGTCGTGATGATAGTTTTTCCATTTGGGCTTCGCTTTGAATCATTATACCACTTTTGTAGGTATAAGGATCTTCGAAGAAGCCATCAATTACATGAATTCACAATAGGTTCAGGTCATAAACATGTGTATATTGAACTATACCAAAAAATGTGCAGACAGAAGAAAGTGAAGAGAAAAAATTTCATCTGTTGCCAGAAATGAGAAGGGTAAGAATCGAATGTGTGGCACGTGATCTCGTTGATTACAATCTCACCCAGCTAGTTTGTTGGAGTAACCAAACAAAAATACTGGGGTGATTTCTCTTAGATCCGACGTGGGGCAGGTAGAAACACTGTGACTTGGCTTTTTAAATAACGATTTCACTCAACGTTGATAAAACACTCATTCACTACAATACAAAGTTTTTTATTCATAGTGGCTGCAAAAAAGTTTTATACTACCACGTCAAAAAGTAGTAATCCATGATTCAAGGTTCCATACAAATCTACCTACAAAGATCCATTTTCCGTTGACATTATATTAAATCATCTAATTACTCAATATGGACTCCTCCCCCAGTCAACTTTTCCGAAATTAACTTTATAAAATCCGATGTTCTCAAAGCTCTCACTGGGAAACTATCTTCTTCCGAGTCCAACTTACCACTTTTGTAATCATAATTTTCCTTTATGTACTCTCTGACTGGTAGTATTGCAGCCTCTCGACAAAGTTCCCTCAAGTCGGATCCACTATAACCGTTTGTCACCTCGACAACATAATTCAAATTAAAGTCTTCGTCATCCAACTTGGCATCTTTTAATATCTTGGACAAAATCTGTTTTCTCTGTTCTGAATTTGGCTTACCAATGGCAAAAGTTTTTGGCATTCTTCTCAAAAACGCTTCGTCAATATCGTTTTTCCGATTTGTGGCTCCCAATATCATGATTTGCCCGTTTGACTTCAATCCATCCCATAATGTCATGAATTCCGCTTTTAACATTGCACTCACTTCATGATCGTTTGAGCTCCTATCTCTCAAAAATGAGTCGATTTCATCAATGAATATAATACATGGTTGTAACTTATTTGCCAATGAGAATATCGCATCGGTAATCTTGTTTGACTCTCCGTACCACTTGTCCATTATGGTTGACATTCTGATCGACAAGAAGAAAGCACCGCTTTCTTTAGCAATGGCTTTAGCCAACATTGTTTTCCCACACCCTGGTGGACCGTGGAATAACACCCCCTTGGGACTTTGGATCAACGACAGATGTCTTGCAAACAATTTCGGTTGCGTGAGTGGTAGTATGACTGCCTCTCTCAACTCATCTATGATGTTTACCAATCCTCCAATATCATCAAAGGTAACGTTGATTTCCTCGGGTGTAACTAGCGAAGTCAACAAGTTCTTCTCGTACTGGTTTAAATTGATATTCTTCAAATGCGGGTTGGACACCTGTAATTTCTTCAACACTGTTTTTGTCTTCTTATCGCTCTCTTTATTGCCCTTGATCGAGTTATCCAAGTACTCGTTGATTATAGTATTTAAAATGTAGTAAACTGATAAACCTGCACCAGCTAATATAAATACATCCCCTAAGAACTTGATGTTGACCTTGAACTTACCCAAGTCGAGCTTGAGCTTGCTGAATACCATCTAGATAACGTTTCAAATTATACAAACCTCAGTTTTTTCTGGACTTCAAAGTTCCTCGATTCTTGTATACAGGGTTGGTTCAAACGAGAGAGAAAAAAAAAAGGTGCTTAGAAACGCTCGTGACACAAAATGCATTATTACACTCTATTGTCTTTTTTTTTTGGTTCTTCTCAATTTTTCATAGATGAGTTTGAGCTTTTCTAGATGGTTAGACTAGATGATGATTTAAAGACAACCACAACAAGAATTCCTAATTCTTTGTTGAATCAGGTTCTTATAAATAATTACGAAAACAAGGATAATGACGAGAGGTTCAGTAAGAAACGAAAATCAGGTCCCATACAATCAAGAAAGGAAAAGAGGAAACAAGAGAGATCACTCAAGAAGCAGAAACGAATGAATAAGACCCAGCTGGACAAGGCTAAGAATTTAAAACTGAATGGAAAGCAAAAAAACGCCGTCAAAAGTTCGAAATCAGCTGTTTTGGAGAAGGACCCAATGGCAGCTCTTAAAAAGTTGAAAGGAAAGAAAAATGTAAATTCTCAAGTGAGAGTCGTGAAGGAGGACGATTTAGGTGATGATGATTTTGATTCGGAGGATTTTGAAGATGAAGATGATGATGATGATGATAATGATGAAGATCCAATGGAGGCACTTCGAAAACTAAAAGAAAAGAAGGGGAGAGTCAGCACGGAGGTGCGAATAATCAAGGAGGATGATTTAGATGACGACGATTTCGACTTGGAAGATGACATAGATGAAGAAGATGAAGAAGATGAAGAAGACCCGATGGAGGCGCTTCGAAAGTTGAAGGAAAAGAAAGGAAAAACGAGTTCAAAACTACGAATAGTCCAGGAAGATGAATTAGATGATGAAATCTCTGACTTGGAAGAGTTTGGGGAACAAGATGAACAAGACCCAATGGAAGCACTTCGAAAATTAAAGGAAAAGAAAGGCAAGTCAACCTCAAAAGTACGAATCGTCAAAGAAGATGATTTAGATGACGACGAACTCGATATCGAAGACTTTGAATCTGATGACGATGAACCAGAGACACTTAAAGTGTCCAAAAAAGCTAAAGGGAAATCCAAGGCCACGAAAGAAAGCGATTCTGAACAAGAGTTTAATGGGTTTGACGACGTGGATCAACCTTCAACTAAAACATCAAAAAAATCAAAACTAAAAGACAAAACAAAAAGAGAAAAGCCCGTGTTATCTCTACAAGAACAGCAACTTTTCAAACAGGACGAAGACGATATAAAGTACTATGCAAAGAAATTGGGGTTGAAAAGTACAAAATCAAAATTGACAAAACTTGATGACGACGACGTTATTGGAGGATTGTTAGATGGTTTGGACTTGGACTTTTCCTCGGACGATGAAAGCGACCCAAGTGACAGTGACAGTGACGCGAGGTTGGAAGAAAAATCAACCAACTCGATATTTGAGAAAGATGATCAAGACATTGAATACTACGCCAAGAAACTAGGGTTGAAGAACGGGAAAAAGTCAAAGCTCACCAAAATAGATGAAAACGATGAGATAGGGGGTCTCTTAGACGGCTTGGACTTTGGTTTCGATGAAGCGAGTGAGAGTGAAGCTGGCTCCAAATCTGATTCAGAGTCTGAATCCGAACCTGAATCCAAATCTGGATCTGAATCCGAAACTGATTCTGAAGTTAAGCAAAAAGAAAATCCATTTGTTGCCCCCGGTGCAGACGAGCCATCGGGCAAATATATTCCACCAGCGTTACGAAAGAAAATGGCGGCTGAAAATAGCCAGGTATCCGAAGAAACAGTTCAATTACGTAGATCAATCAAGGGTCCGTTGAATAAACTTTCCGAGTCCAACATCAATACCATTGTTAATGAACTCCAGACTTTGTTCATGTCTAATCCAAGACAGGTGTTAAACGAAGAAATCACAGCCACCGTTTTGGATAGCATAGTTCAGCAAGGCAGATTATTAGACACATTTGTCTACTTGCATGCATGTGTGGTTGCAGCATTGTACAGATTGCAAGGTATCGATTTCGGTGCGTACTTTGTGCAAGAATTGATTGAAAAGTTTGAGAGTTTCAACAAGCAATCGTCCAAACAGGCATCAAATTTGATTTCATTATTGTCATCGCTATACACTTTCCAATTGGTATCCTCGAAACTTTTGTACGATTTGATAAAGCAGTTGATTGAAGACTTCAACGAACACAATGCCGAAATCTTGCTTAGATTAATCCAAAACTCCGGTAACCAAATGAGATCAGACGACCCATCATCGTTGAAAGTCATAATCCTAATGATTAACGACAAGTTTTCCAAGTTACCCCGTGAGCTAAACACGCCAAGAATTCAATTTTTGATCGAAACCATATCGTCGTTGAAAAACAACAAACTCAAAATATTAAACGAGTCAAGCCACCAGTTAACGGTTAGATTGAAGAAATATCTAGGTGGTATTGGCAAAATCAACGACCCGATACAAGTCAATTTGGACGACATTCATAATGTGGCCACAAAGGGGAAATGGTGGTTGATTGGTTCAGCGTGGAAAGGCAACGACGACGACGAGCAAAAAACGCCGGATTTTAATTCTGAAGCAATGAATGACATTTTGGATACAAGTGAACCCAACTGGGTCGAATTGGCAAAGGCTCAGAGAATGAATACCGACATCCGTAGAGCAATATTTGTATCTATCATGTCGGCAAATGACTACGTTGAGTCAATGACTAAATTGGACAAGTTGGCATTGAAACGAAGCCAAGAAAGAGAAATACCAAAAGTTCTTCTCCACTGTACGACAATGGAAGCTACTTACAATCCTTACTATGGAGTGTTAGCAAGCAAACTATGCTCGAGCCATTCATTGAGAAAGACATTCCAGTTTATGTTGTGGGATCTTATCAAAGAGTTGGACGGGTTGGATGAAACGAGTCAGTTTGACGACGACGATGACGAGTCAAAATTCAGAAAAATATTGAATCTAGGCAGATTCTACGGTTACTTGATTGGCCAAGGCTCGATACCGTTGCATAATTTGAAAACAGTCAACTTTTTAACTGCTTCCCCAGATACTCAATTATTCTTGGAGATCTTGCTTGTCAGTTTCCTCGATTACGTTGGGAAAAAATCAAAGAAAAACTCAATTGGTGGTGGTTTAGCCTCAAACTCATCTGATATGATCGATGTAAAATTTGATGATAAAGTTTTGGTAGAGCGTGTATTGAAAGCAAAAGATCAAACGACGCTATTAAGAGGGTTGCAATACTTTTTGCAAGAAAAAGTCAAGTCAAGTGACATGATTTCGGGAGCAAAACAAAGAGACAGAATAAAGTGGGGTGTGGATGCATTATTTGACATTATTGATGAATTCTTGAAGGACGAAAACTAGACTCGTTCCAATATAGCTACTGTTTCAACGTGTTTTGTTTGTGGGAAAAAATCAAACCCCACAATCTTCTTAATTCGGTATTCCAAATGCGGTGGTTGCAAATGTTTAAACATTGCTAAATCGCGCGCCTGGGTAAACACGTTACAACTAATATAAATGATCATATCCGGTGCAAACTCAACCAATTGTCTTAGAAAATCCTCATTTGAGCCTTTTCTCGAAGGGTCGATGATCACTAATGAACCTCTGCCTTTAATACACATTTGCGCAAACTTTTCATTCTTGAATATTTTCGAAGCGTCACCCGTAATGAACTGCACTTTGTTTGGATCCAATTGGTTCAACTCAACGTTTCGCTGGGCGTATTTAATTTGTTCCTGGTTGATTTCAATCCCAAATACTTTTGCTGTATGTCCCAACTCTTTAGCTAAAAGAATTCCAAATAAACCGACTCCGCAGTACGTGTCGACGATATTCTCTAATTTGTGGGAGCACTGGTCTATGTAGGTTTTCAAATAGTTTACCAAGGGGGTTAGAATGCTATTATTAGTCTGGAAAAAACATGTAGATGAATATTGAAATGTCGACCCGTTAACTTTCTCAGTTATAATGTTCTTGAACCCTTCAACTGCTATTGGAGGGTCACCAGACTGTTTGATTGTGAGTTGTATTTGTTTTGGTTTCGGCGGCTCACCTATGACTTGCAGCCTTATATTCCTATATAATTTGTTCATCACTTTGGTCGCAATAGGACATTCAGCAACATCGACGCCATAGTCATTCTTATTGACACTTTCAAACCCGATTTTATCAACTAAACCCTTTTTCAAAAAGAAATGTGGCGTAAGCTTGGTACGATAATTATATTTAAGCGGCGACTCAATGACATCAAATCTAGGCAAGTTCAACTCGGGATAAAAGTACTTGTAAGCCTTGCTGATAGTGTCACTTTTATGACGTAGTTGCTCTTCATAAGGCATCATTTGAAACTGACAGCCGTTGCATGTTTCAAAGTGGTTACATTTCACCAACGAGTTACCTTGATAGTTCAATAACTGACCTTCGGCGTAAAAATCATGATGAAATTTCACCAACACTTGGACCTTGTCTCCAACAGTTACTTTTGGAATTTTGAGAACTGTGTACTTATCGCTGCTTCCGAAATAATCTTTCTTGATAATTGCAAATCCGTACCCATCTGATGCTAGACCTTCAATCGTAGCTGAAACTTTAACTTCAGGCTGATTCTGCGGTAGAAATGATTTGATCACCAATTTACTATTGAATACGTCTTCCATATCGATTTTCACATTCTTCTGATTTCCAATTTGCTTTAAAAAATCATGTATTTCATACAAATTAATGTTACTATGGTGTGTTATTTCATCCAACCCATCGCTTCGTTTCGTGATTAATTTTTTTTTCAATATTTTATTGATTTTCCTGGTTTCCTTAGGATTCAAACTAAAGTCATTTTGCACTAGCCTCTCAGCTATTGATATAATAGACTTTGGAAACGTATATAGATTTTTAACCATACATGTAAATGGTTGCAAAGCTTACAATAAATTTTTTCCAATTGGCTAGCAACAAAAAAAAATAAAACCCCAGTAGCAGACCATTCATCATCATCAACATCTGAAGATCCAAGATGCAGGTAAAGAATAAAGTTAAATTGAAAGACAAGAACGTGGCAGTGACATTGGTTCCCGAAGACTCGGAGGACTTATGGTACATTTACAATCTCATTAAAAAAGGAGACACCGTCCAGCTATTGACTCATCGTAACGTGAAAAAGGGAAATCAAAATCAAATCACAAAAGGTAAGAGTAAAATGGAGAAAATACTAGTTAGATTGAAACTAACAGTTGAAGACGTTGATTACATTGCGTCAGATCAAGTAATGAGGATAAATGGTAAGTCGTTGGTCCAGCAAGAATATATTCCATTGAACAGTTACCATACAGCAGAAGTGGAATTGAACAAAGACTTGACCATACTAAAAGAAAGCTGGGATGAGTATGATATGACGCTATTAGATGATTTATGCTCGATTGAGAAGAAGGCAGATATAGGGGCGGTTGTATTTCAAGAAGGTGTTGCACATTTATGTTATGTGACCGACCAAATGACAGTACTACAGGCTAAAGTTGAAAAATCAATACCAAGGAAAAATAATGAGTACGGCACAAGAGATCTAGATAAGGCGATGAATTCCTTTTTCAATATGATTATAGCCTCAATGCTCAGACATTTCGATATCTCAAAATTGAAAGTGATAATACTAGCTTCGCCTGGGTTCTTGGCAAAAACGTTGTTTGATAGGTTAATACGAGAATGTATGACCTTGCAAAATTCAGGCAAGGAAAATAAACAATTTCAAAACATTTTGAAAAACAAGGCTAAATTTTTGATAGCACATTCGTCGACTGGTTATTTGCAAGGCTTGGAAGAAGTAATGAATGACCCCCAGACAAAGAAAAGACTAAGTGATACTAAATTCTTTGAAGAATCAGAAGCATTGTCGAAATTCCAAAAGGCATTGAACGAAGATGATGGCAGAGCATGGTACGGTTTGGAAGAAATAACCAAAGCTTTGAATTTAGATGCCGTGCGGTATTTAATGGTGAGCGATGAATTATTTCGCTCTGATGACGTCGAGACGAGAAGACACTACATCGACTTAACAGAACAAGCAAAACAGTTGGGTGCCAAAGTGTATATATTTTCAAGTTTACATGAGTCTGGTATACAGTTGAATCAATTGACGGGTATTGCTGCATTGTTGAAGTATCCAATCCCCGACTTGGATGATTCAGATGATGAATCATAGATACCATATGTCACCGTGTCTTTTATGTATTAAATAGTCTTGTATTAAACCTAATCCCATACCGAGTAGACTACCTTTCATAGTTATTTTTTTAGCTTGGTTGAAATTTATCTTGTTATAAGCACAATACGAGCTTGTTACAATAAAGGCCGATGTAGTTGTATTTAAAAAATCGATCGTATTGCCTCTCAAAGTATCCAATAGATACTCGATGCCAAAAAATGTCCCTATTGGAATAGAAAATTTGATAGCTGTCAAAACTCCAAGCTTCAACGATTGTTTAATCATCACATAGTTCTTCTTCTTATGGTAGAAATACCAACCTCCAACTTTCTTGGGTAATCGATGAGCATTTTCGGCCAAGTATCTCGCTGAAGATAATTTCACACCGTCAAATAACCCTACTCCCAACCCTATTAGCCCGGTGGTAGTCATTATGGCTTCTATTCGCTCCTTTGGGAACATGTGTAGCCTTTCATTGCGTCTTTCATCATTCATGCTAAAAGATAATTTTTCAAAGAGAGAAAACATTTGCATATATATATTTATTGATCTAAAACAGATTTAACAAACTCAACATAATCGACATTACCGTCTTGGTTCACATTGACACCTTTCAATAATTCGTCAACTTCTGAGTCGGATAACTTCTCACCAATAGATGTCAAAATGTATCTCAACTCACCAACACCAATGTAACCAGTGTTATCTTTGTCGAATACCTGGAACCCTTTGACGTAGTCTTCAGGAGACCCTAAAGGTTTGAATCCGTCGGGTCTATTTATGATTTCTTGATATTGGTCGAAATCAAACTCGTTGCCCTTGATTGATTTTTGCAATTCGCTTATTTCTGACAAGGTTGGGTTCTGACCAATTGATCTCAACAAATCACCCAAGTGTTCAACCGGTATTTTCCCAGTACCTTTTTTATCAAACAATGCAAACGCATCTCTGTAGGTTTTAGTGTTTTGTGACTACTTGGTTAGTTATCCTTGATCGTTAATTGTTTGTTTGTTTACATACCATATTGAATAATAACGATATTTTTTATTTTTTCTCTGATCAGATCAATTTTCAGTCAAAACAATAAACAGGCACGCAGAATTTTATACACGACATTGAGATGGTGAATACACCGTCATCAGATAGTCTATAACCTTTGAATCGAAGGCTGTGTCGCCAGATTCAGCTAGTAATATTCACTTTAATCATGAAATCATCAAAATGTGCCATTTGCATGAAAACTACTAAATATCGAAGTGGAACGACTGCAAACGCGTCGTTTTATGTCTTTGACATGCTCTATAAAGCGATAGAAACATCCTCTTTGTTCATTCCTTACTGTCTGTATATTTTCTGAGTTTTCCCTTGAATCGTTTGTACAAATCATCGAATAATTCATACGCGACAAAAAAACACCAGACCAGATGGAAAGTTCGAAAAGGCAAAAGGTCCATCAGCCCGCCAAATTCAGACCAGGGTTCTTGAGGAAAGTCAAAGTATGGAACTTTACCACATACTCCTTTGCCGAGTTTAATTTGTCACCAACCTTGAATATGATCATAGGTCCCAATGGTTCTGGTAAGTCAACGTTAGTTGCATCGATTTGCATTGGTTTGGCTGGCAACATAAACTTGATCAAACGAAAGACGTTAAAGTCGATGATTAAAACTGGGTTTGAAAAGGCTAGCATCGAGATTGAAATTGAGAATTTCGACAATAAACCACCAATAGTTATAAAGAGGGATTTCACCGCCAAAGAATCCAATTGGTTTTTGAATAAACGAAAGACAACAGAAAAGGAGATCAAGGAAATCAGAAAGAGGTTCAATATCCAATTGGACAACTTGTGTCATTTTCTACCTCAAGAAAGAGTTGCTGAATTTGCAGGGTTGGCTCCTGATAAATTGTTAATGGAAACGGAAAGAACGTTGGGCGATGGACATTTATTGCAAATGCATGAGGATTTGATCACTAAAGACGATGCAAGTCAAGAGCTCAAACGAAAGATTGACGAGACTCAGTCAAGATTGAATGGCTTGCTAGAAGAAAAGGAAAAACTAGAAGAGGATGCTAAAAAGGTTGAGGAATATGAAAATAAAATGAAACAAATTGAAAATCATAAACTTTTGATTCCATATGCTGTTTTCAGTGACTTGAAGAAAACACAGACCAATTTGAAAATGCAAAGAGATCAGGCAAAGCAAAAGCTAAGATCATTCGCCGATAATTATACAAAACTAAACAATAAGATTGAAGAGATTAATGTTGAATACAAAGTAATCGAGGACGAGATCAACAAGATGCAACAGTCTTCTTTAAGAATCAAAAGAGAATCAAAACAACACTCTGAAGAGCAGAAAAAGTTGGGAAATGACGTATCTGATCTTCTTTCGCAGATCACACAATACAAAAGCAGATCGGAAATGAAAAAACTAGAGCTTCAAAACATTCAAGCCGACTTAGCTGCCAAAATACGTGAAAAAGAAAACATGCAGCCAGTTGACACGTCTCAACTTGATCTTTTACATAAAGAATATACTGAAAAGCGAAGCAAAATGAGAGAATGCGAGGCCAAAACACAAGACTTGGAGTTGCAATCAAGAGAAATTGCAGGTGAGTTGAGAGATTTACAAAACAAGCTATCTGCAGAAAACAATAAACTCAAAACAAACGACAAGTTGGATATTTTGATAAGTTCAAAAGGAAGTTCTACTTATAGGTTACGTGACGAATCGTATGACGCACATAAACTATTGAGGTCGGACCCTAGCAATAGCAGCAAATATTTTGAAGCACCAGTAATCTCGTGTGAAGTCAAGGACTCGAAAGCTGCCCCTGCGTTGGAAAAAATCATTGACAACAATACATTGTTTGCATTCACGGTGACATCCTCTGAAAATCAACATTTTTTAAATGAAAAGCAAAAAGAATATAGATTGAATGTGCCAACAAGATCAATCAACACGGTTATTACACCGCGACATGAATATTCAAAGGAGGAGTTGAAAAGGTTCAAATTCGATGGTTATCTATCTGATTTCATTACAGGTCCGCCTGAGGTTTTGACAATGCTCTATAATACTTCCAAAATTCATATGATTCCAATCAGTACAAGGCCATTGCCAGTTGATGACATCAACAGATTAACTAATGACAAACCATTTCAGAAATTCATAGCTGGTGATACCATGTTCAGTTTGCGTAAGTCAAATTACGGTAAAAAATTAGCTTATTATGTTACGGAAAAGATTACAGCATCTTCAAATTACTTTAGTGTTAAAGGTCTATCAACGGAGGAAAAAACGCTGATTAAGAATAGAATTGATACCTTCAAAGCTGACTTGAAGCAGAAGGAAAAAGAATCTCTCGAAGTGAAAAAATTAGTACAAGACCTTTATGATGAACACAGGGTACTCAAAGCCGCGAGTCAAGAATTAAGAAGGAAACATGCTGATATTAAGGATGCAGCCAAAGCCTTTACCAACCTTGAAACAATAATTGAAAATAAAAAGGCAAGTTTAGAAAAGGTTGAGAAAGATGCAAATAGAGATTTCACTCAAAAGATTAAACATTGTCAACAGAAAATCGTGCAAACTTACGGCAATATTGCAACAGCAAGTAAGGAGATATCAAAAGTATTTGAGCAGGCGTCTAAAATTGACTCTGAAAAACTTTTGAAACAATTTGACTTATTAAATTTGGAAAATCAACGTGTTACTTGTGAATCGCTAAAAACTGAGCTCGATGAGTTCAAAAGCCAATTAAATCGTGACTATGAAAAGTATAAACGCGAATACGATAAATTAAAAGAGAGCCATCAATATAAAGAGATGGAAAAAATTAAAAGAAATCAGACGGATGAAGAAAAACACATGTTGAGTGAATTAGCGAGAGAATACGTTGAAAACGATACATTTGGTGAAGTAGCAATACGTAGAAAGGTGCAATTACTCGAGGATGAACTTTCATTATTGGCAACAGCAGATCGAAGTTCCATCGATATCTTAAAACAGAAACTACAAGATATTCAACGCGCCGAAACCGACCTACCAATATACAAGACGGAAAAAAGTAGACTAGACTCGCGAATTGAAACAATTCAACAACAGTGGGAAACCGAATTGAATGATTTGGTTCAAAAAATATCACTTGCATTTAATAAAAGATTCACCAAAGTGGCCAGTGATGGTAGAGTCGAAATTGGTAAATCTGAAAGATTCAAAGATTGGAAATTACAAATCTTGGTCAAATTTAGGGACAATTCAGAGCTAAAGATTTTAGATCATCAGTCGCAATCGGGAGGGGAAAGAGCTGTATCCACAATATTTTTTATCATGTCATTACAAGGACTCACTGATGCCCCATTCAGAATAGTTGACGAAATAAATCAAGGGATGGATCCAAAGAACGAGCAAATGGCTCATAAATATTTGGTACACACAGCTTGCCAGAACAACAAATCGCAATATTTCTTAGTCACGCCTAAGTTATTGACCGGTCTCTACTATCATCCAGATATGGTTATACATTGTATATTCACAGGTCCTTTGATTGAAAATAAGACTGGTGGATCTGGGTTTCTAGACTTTGTAGGTAAATGTACGTGAAACACGGTTTAAAAGACAAAATAAGATATGAATGACAATATCACGTTGGCAAAAGAATCAGTTTGTCAAGAAGAAAACAAACTACCAGTCAAAGTTGTGTGACATGACAACGAGTAATCATTGCTAAGCTTGTTTCAGAATAAAATTGCAAGTGTTTCATCGCTATCTCATAATTCTGAAAACAGACAATTTGTAAACAACAGTAGAAAAAAAAAAAATATTTAAGTAATTTTGCATCTGAAAAAAAAAAAAATTCATATTGAAAACAACACAACTTTGTCAACTACACAACGTAGAAAGGAGTGTTTTCAGCGTGATATCCAAATAACAACTCCTTTGCCAACTGTGGTAAAACAACACTGTTATCCAGTTGACAACTAATTTAAGGCATAAAGTCGCATTTGAGGGGCATACGACGAGAAAAAAGAAAGAAATTTGTACAAATCAGAAAAAGACGTTGAATCATTTCAAAAATCAATTTTCTCACTGTTTACAATTTAGTCGAATTTGGATTTTGTGATTTATAAAAACAAATATTCATATTACAAAAATAAATAAACAAACAGGAAACATTTCAATCTTCATTCCACCTTTTCTTTATCCACCAAGCTACACCAAATGACATCGAATGTGGTGGTTTCTACTCAAGTAGAGCTACTCAACAATTTAGATGCGTCTTCTACAAGATCTTCTATACCACAACAACCACAACAACAACAACAACAACAACCAGCACCACCACAACAACAACAACAACAACAACAACAACAACATCAACATCAACATCAACAGCAGCAGCAACAACAACAACAACCGCAACAACAATCGGTGCCTCGTTCAGAAACTCATCAGCTGCAACATTACCACCAACAACAACATCAACAACATGGTTATTACACAATTGCAAAGAAAGTCCATCGTGAAGTCAGATTTGGTTCGTATATCTTGGGGTCAACTTTAGGAGAAGGAGAATTTGGAAAAGTAAAATTGGGTTGGAGAAAAGATGGTAAACTACCAAGTCAAGTTGCAATCAAGTTGATCAAACGATCAACAATAATGAAAGACTCCGATTCAGAAGTTAAGATTCATCGAGAAATCAATTCATTGAAATTGCTAAATCATCCAAATATTGTAAACCTCGTTGAAGTCATGAAAAGTGGGAAATACATCGGTATAGTGTTAGAATATTGTTCTGGCGGGGAGTTATTTGATTACATCTTGCAGCATAAATATTTAAAGGAAAACGTTGCCAAAAAGTTATTTGCACAATTGGTAAGTGGGGTCGATTACATGCACAACAAAGGATTGATCCATCGTGATTTGAAATTAGAAAACTTGTTGTTAGATAAGCATAAAAACGTCATCATCAGTGATTTTGGTTTTGTAAATTCTTATAACAAAGATAGAAATGATCTTATGAAAACAAGCTGTGGCTCACCATGTTATGCTGCACCTGAATTAGTGTTGACACAATCACCTTACGAAGGTAGAAAAGTAGACATCTGGTCATTGGGTGTGATATTATACGCCATGTTATCAGGTTATTTACCTTTTGATGACGATCCAGAAAATGAAGATAGCTCCGATATCATAAAGTTATATCATTATATATGCAAAACACCGTTGACGTTCCCAGAATATGTTAGTCCCTTAGCAAGAGATTTGTTAAGAAAAATCATTGTATCAGATCCTAAAAAGAGAATCGATATGAAAGAAATAAAACTGCATGCATGGTTATCAGCTTATTCAAATATTTTCACCTCGTCATCATCGTTGTCATCGTCGCCAAAGAAGATTCCACCAGTGAATAAACGTTTTTCAATGATCAACGAACGTACAAATTCTTCGTCATTAGTATCGCCAACACACAATAGATCTTATTCATCAACGAGCATTAGTTTATTATATTCATCGCCATCTTCAACAGTTGCAATACCCAAATTGGATGAGTCAATGGATAATTTGTCACGAACACCAAGTCCGCAGAAAACATCTCCAGTATTGCATCCGGTTTCAAATTCATACTCCTCAGCAAGTATAGCATTGAAAGCATTAGACCATAAAATTCCAACTATTGTTGAAAGCCCAACTAAACAATTGTCACCTTCACCTATCATATTAACTAATAATAATCACACCCAAAGATTACCTATGAAAAAGCCAAGACCAACGTCATATCATCCGTCATCAATGTCCTCATCGTTAGACATCAAAGTTAAACCAACACATCCAATACAATATATTTCAACTTCGCCAACAAAATCAAGCAATGAAACAATAAAATCAATTGACTCTGGTAGTCATCAAATTTCAAGAAGAAATTCAGAAGTTACACATGTACATGTGAATGGTGTGTTGACTAATGAAGAAAATAAAAGAAATTCAGTATTAAGTTATTTGGAAGACAAGATTGATTCGTTGGATTTGGAATCACCAAGCAAAGAGAAAGAGAAAGAGAAACAGGACAAAGAAGTCGAGGTTAAAGTCGAAAGTGATTCGCCAATAATTCCAATAGAAGAATATATCAAACAATACGAAAAACCAAAGAGACATTCAATATCTGTAGCATCATCATCGTCGTCATCAGCAGCAACAAGAAAAAGCAATGATGAAAACAAAGAAAATAAAGAAAATAAAGAGATCAAGGAAGCTAAAAAGAAGAATCGTTTTAGTTTATTATCTTTTTATACCTACAACTCATCTCATGAATCACTTGCTTTAAAGAAACCATTGGAATCCTCGAATGAATCAAATAAGAGAAAAGATTCAAAGCGTGTGCATTCAAACTCTTCCTCCAACTCAAAAAAATTGATTGAAAAAGATACAAGTGCCGCTAAAAAAGTGATGGATTTCTTTAAACGGAAAAGTATAAGAGTAAATTAAATGTATAATTAATGAACAATTTCAGGCGCATACCTCCTAGCCAGCTCTAACCCCTTTATTAAGAAAGATAAGCATGTATGATTTTATCGAAGTCTGAGTCCCTTTTACTTTAATTTAGTTTATCAAAAATGTGTAAGATCAACAAATAACTTGAAGATTAAGCAAAACAAAGGCTGACTCATTTGTGTTTATATTTTCCTTTCGCAATCTTAGTAATTTTTTATTGAGTGCTTTCGCCTATAATTTGCAAATTTAGACTTACTAATGAGTCATGGCATCATTCATGCGGGTGTTTTGGTGCCAATCTCATCAGTAAATCGTAATCTAAGCTTTAATTGTTTTGGCGCTTCCTAGTGCAGCAAGTCTGATTGATGGACCTTTTAAACTGAAATTTTTTTATTTTTTTTTTTGATTCTTACATTTGTATGGAAGAACAAGAGATAGACCCAGGACTGGAATCATTAGAAACCACTATTATAAAGGAGATTCAAGAAGGTTCATACATATGTTTGGTTTGTACTGGAGAGATTGATGAAGATTCTGTTATTTGGTCCTGTAGTGATTGTTATCGAGTCTATGATCTAGATTGCATTAAAGACTGGGCTTTAAATGGTTCATCGACAAATAAAACTTTGAAAACATGGAGATGTCCAAGCTGTAACTTTGAACTGAATAAGTTACCCTCAAAGTTTACTTGTTGGTGTGGAAAGGTCACCAACCCGGATAAGAATCCTTTGATGCCATTCAGTTGTGGCAATACTTGTAATTATAAATATCAAGATTGTGTCCATAATTGCACAAATATGTGTCATCCAGGACAGCATCCCATGTGTGGTGCCTTAGGTCCTGTAATGAAGTGTCACTGTGGTAAGGAATCAAGACAGGCGCCATGTTTAATCACGCCCTACGAGTCAGGTTGGACATGTTCAAACCCTTGTGATGTAATCTTATGTGATTTAAATCACAAGTGTCAGCGAGGCTGTCATCTGGATTTCTGTGGCAGATGTGACGTTCTATTAGAGTTGCCTTGCTATTGTGGGCAAAATCAACTTGAGTTGAAATGCTGCGATAAAGAGTTGAAAGATTGTGGGAGTTACATAGGAGGAGGATCATGCGATCAAATCAACAAGGTTTACTTTGATTGTAATGAACACTACCAATTGCAAAAATGTCAACCACCGTCACCCAGCAAAAAGTGTAAATTCTCACCCGACTTAATCACAACTTGTTATTGTGGTAAAACTAAAGTTGATGTTGAAAATAGACTGAAGTGTACTGATCCAGTACCCGAATGTGATAACATTTGTGGCAAATTATTACCATGTGGTCATAATTGTCAGTTTAAATGTCATGAAGGTGAATGTCAGTGTACAAAAATTGTGGATCTAAAATGCTCATGTGGTAACGAAAGCTACTCAACAATATGTTCTGAAGTTACACCCGAACCAAAATGTGACCATAAATGTTCAGTATTATTGAGTTGTAGGAGACATTACCACCGTCAGCCATGTTGTTCATACGAACAGGCTGGACTAGCAAGAGAGCGAACTAAAAAGAAAGCAATTAGAAATAACCTTCGGAATAATTTTGATGACATAATGTCGATTGAAGCTATTCATATCTGTACAAGAAGTTGTAATAGAATAAAAAGTTGCGGATTACATGAATGTCAATCGTTATGTCATAGTGGGCCCTGTGATGTGTGTTTGGAATCTACCAATGATGATTTAGTGTGTAATTGTGGTAAAACAGTCATACTGGCCCCGGTTAGATGTGGTACAAAACTAGTATGCCACGAACAATGTATACGTCCTAAATCATGTGGTCATAAACAAGAACCACATCATTGTCACGATGACAGCGTGAACTGTCCAAAGTGTACAGCGCTAATTAAAAAACCATGCAATTGTGGTAATAACAAAGCCATTCCGGCGTTATGTTCACAAGAAAGAGTTTCATGTGGTAAGATTTGCCAAGCTGCCAAATCCTGCGGGCATCCATGTTTAAGAACTTGTTCATTGGAATGTACCAACAACAATCATAATTCGTCGAAAAATTGTCAATCATACTGCAAAACAGTTCGAAAATCTTGCCCACATTTGTGTAAGAAAAAATGTCACTCTCTGGATTGTGATGATACAGTATGCAATGAGGACGTTTTATTAAGTTGTGAGTGTGGAAATTTGTCAAGGAAAGTGAAATGTGGGTCGTCATCATCGATGCCCTCTACTATTGGAATTGTTTTACCGTGTGAAGATTCTTGTATCGCGTATAAAAGAGATGTTAAATTACGTGCTGCATTTGATGTTGAACCACAAACATATTCGCCTTTTGTCTTGGATATTTTCATCAAACAGCGAGCATGGTGTAGCAAAATTGAATCAATAATTTCAAATTTTGTTGAGAATTACGAACTGGGGAAATCCAAGAAAACGTATCACTTCCCACCAATGAATTCTTCGCAACGTCAATTTATTCATGAATTAAGTGATGCCTACAATTTATATACCGAGTCCCAAGATCAAGAACCCAAACGATCAGTGTTTATGGTGGTGACAAGATTGACCAGAATACCCAAACAAACAATTGAGCAAGTTTTGTCTGAAGAACGAGAAAAAGAATTGGCTAAGCTTAAGGTGGAAGAGTTGACACAGGAAGAAATTGATAATCTGTTGTTTAATGCTATAGTAATCAAAGACTTATTTTTTGGCATCACAAAAGATGATTTAGAAAAGGGGTTAGCGACTGAAGGCACGCTTCAATGGATTAAAAACTCAACGTTTGTATATTTCAAGCCTGAGTATAAAGCAATGACCATCGAACTTGAAAACGATTTACGTGACTTACTGAAGACATTCAAACGAATTATTCGTGAAAAATCACTAGCTTTTGATTGCAAATTATGTTTGGTTGATGACAGTGCCACCTACATATTGAAAAGCGAGACGATCAAGACAGAATCAAGCGAGCCAAAAAAGTCAGAAAGTGAAAATGTGTTCGATGTATTGAATGTAGATTAAGTACTTGCTTTTTTATGATGCTTTCTCTTTCTTGTTTTCTTTTCAACTTGCGGTTTAGTTTCTTGCTCTGTTTTCTTCTTTTTCACACTCAAAGGATTAGGTTCTTTTATCTTTCTTTTCTTGGTTTCTTGCTCTTTTTCTACCTTCCCAGTAGCATTCAACCCACCAGTCAATTTTTTTTCCTCAACATCCTTGGTGAATTTTGAGCTTGCATCACTCAATGGTTCCATGACCATTACCGATCGATTCATGTAGATTAACGGCACACCGGGGATCTTTCTGAGATTCTGTCTTAGTTTCAAATTCTGGGTTGCAACTATATATCTATGCTTATTCTCCCCATTAATGTCAATAACACTTGTCAAACAATCTATTGGTGGTATGGGCTCACGATGGTTACACTTTCTACGTTCGAACCCTTTTGCTATATCTATTGCCTTCTGATTTTTAGTCTTATATAACGCTTCAATGCAGCATTGTGTAATCATCGGTTTGATTTCCTGTGTTTGTATTGTACGGTGTAACCCTTTTATTAAGTCGTAACTTGAAGAATCACAGCTTAGTATAATTTCATCATCTATTAAAGTCTGGAAAGGTTCTCTAAATTTAAATGTGTGCAAGTATACATTGATTTGCTTTTTATAAGCTTTGGCTCTCTTTTGTCTCATTGAAGATGAGATTATAACTTTTGCATATCTTTTTTTTTTTTTTTATTTTTCTGATTTTTCCCTTCTTTCACATTTCTAAACATTATTATGTAAAAAGAAAGAAACTATATAACACAACTAATATATTACAATATTTTACTTTTGATTTTTGATAGTCCATTCAGATTCTCTTCCCGTTGCTTGAAACTCATACTTTCTTCTTTAAGTAATTGATCACTCTTTGAAGTGTATGACTTGGTAAGTTTGGGAGATCTGAACATCGAGAAATTTCGGAGCAAAGCATGAGCATATTTTGTAGGGGCATCTTCAGCTTCTGACCATTCCGGTACACCTATAAATCTAACCTTCTTTGAGCCACTACTTGATGAGCTTTCAGATGATGTGTCTACTTTGATATTACTGTTCTTTTCAGTATTTTGTCTTGTTACTGTGTCTTGAGTCAAAGGTGCATCAATGTATTTTCTAATTGGTATTTTTGATGTATTGCTGGGATCGAATGTGACCGAAGTCAATGTTTCCTTTTCTTGGGTCATTAATGAACCTGATTTTGCAGCCTGGTTAACATGTTGCCTGAATCTCTGTGCTGCTGATAATTTTGGCTCCTTGATTTCAAGTTCCTCTGCTTTGACTTCCGCCTTGGGAGGTATTGCCTTCTTCAAAGCGGCTGCTGCTCCTGATGTAGATGAGTTTGACGGCTGCGCTAATGGTTTTTTTGGCGAATCTGAGACACGAATTACCTTTTTCGGAGATGGTTCGGGAGCTGACGGAAGTTTCTTCGAAATTTTACCTTCTTGTTCGGGTTCAGGTGTAGGCTCGGCTGGAGGTACAGCGTCAATTTTAACTGGTATTTTTGGTTCCGATTTAGCTTTTACCGGTGGCTCTCTGTTTATTTTTGGAGTCAACGCTGCTATTGCACCCGAAGTAGCTGATTCTCTTGAATTTGATCTGTTTCTTGTACCATCTAAAATAATTGAATTTCTTCTGGAATCTTTTTTCGGAGACGTTATTGAGCTTCGTCTCATTAATCCAGAATTATTGCTATTATTGCTTGAATTTGAAGATGATCTTGACCTCGTTTTGATTTCTGGTTCTTTTGCAAACTCAGGTATTGTGTGATAAATATCTATTAAATTCTTTTTTGGTAATTGATAAATTCTTCTAAACTTCAATTCACCAATTATCCAGCTCAAACCAAACTCTTTCAATTTTGACAAAGTGTTCTCTATTATAATTAAACCTTGATTCGCAAAATTTAAATGTATTTGAACATTTTTCTGGTTTAATTCAAATTCGGCATTTTGCCTAATTAGTCTTGTTAAATTCGCAATCAATGTACCGTTCTTTTTCATGGAATTAAAATGCTCATCCATATTTTTAAGTAGAGCTCTGAAATTTGGGGATGCATGAAATAAGAATTTTGAATCAGTCAAGTGCTGATAATTCGATAAATAGATCTTTCTGCCAAATCTTCTCAAAATTGTGTAGAGTTCATTCAATCTTTGAGTGATCAAAAAGACTTTATGCAAAGAATATGGATCATTATCAAGTTTCTTCATCAAAGGTTTTATATGTTTCAATGAGGAATCTAAACTTTTTGTAATGACAAAGAGCTGTTTGATATCCATATCGATCAATGAAGCTTCTTCCAAATTTTCATCTTGTTCCTTGTCTATAAGAAAATTCACATCGTTTAAAGTTAAATCAATATCATCATTGAATATTTCCTTTGCAATAGCCTCATATTCAACTTGTTTGGTCGCGTTGGCTTGAGTCAATTTCTTGTTGTATCCTTCTAAACATACATTTGCTAACAAATCCAATTGTTTTAAGCATTTTTTGGCAACAGCCAATTGTGGGTAATCATTCAATGCTACGATTTGTAGATCTGGTGTATCATAAGGTATGTGTGACACTGTGCTTGTAATATTCACTGATGTTGATTTCAATAACTGAAAATTAGATAATGAATCTAATTTTGCTTCGAATGCTGGATTAATTGCAAAAACATTTGCTGGTAATAATACAAGATAATGAAGTAAAGGTAGTTGGTCTGGATATGCCTGCAAACTTGATATAAACCTAGTTAGTTTGTAAATACCATATTGGTACTGTAATATTTTGCAATCTAGTGATGTTATTATATTATTCATTTATTATGGCGGAAAGAAATTTGAGATATTAATTTATTTTGTTTTTTTTTTGTTTTTTTTCTTTGATTAAACATATTTTTATCAATGAAACAATATCTTTATCTCGTGGGTTTACTCCTATTGATTCATTCAGGGTATTCATCATTTGAATATCATAAATTGCATTTAGCATTATCACTAGATATAAAAATAGAATCCTTAATTGGAATATTGTTGATGATTGTTGGTAGTATCGTCAGTATAGAAAATCAACCTTATTTGACATTAGACAACAAGCAAATACAAAGTAAAGCTAAATATTTGAAATTCATAAATATATCGGAATCAAGTCAATTGGGCGAAGAATTGAAGATTACAGATTATGAGGAATATAATACAAGATTACCATTTATTAATACATAACTAATGATTTTAAAAAAAAAGTGTCTATAAATTTTTCTTTTCAACTTGTTTTCTAACTTTTTCTTCTCTGGTTTGTTTTCCCTTTGGTCCTGCTTCTGTACCCAAGACATAATCCCACCATCTAAATGATGATGAGTAACCACCAATGAAATAATGATGATGTTCATCGTGATGGTCGGCACCAGCCCAGAATGGCAAGAAATTATGTAACGACCATGGAAATTCATAACCTGAGTGGGAGTCAACAGCTTGAAACAATCTCAAGATAATCCAAATTGAAACAGTAAATAAATGTAAATTACCAGTAATTAAACACCAAACAATTGGAATACCAACGGTACCCAAGCCTAACAAGGCGACTTCAACTGGATGGGCATATTCAGCAGCTAAACCAAATGGTGCGGCATATCTGTGATGTTGTTTATGGATATATTTGTAAAAAACACCATAGTGTAATCCTCTATGGAACCAATAATGCCAAGTATCTTCCAATACAAAAAACACGGCCCACTGTAACAACATATCGGTTATTTTTGGGAATGGAACTTGGTAACTTATACCAATTTTTTGACATAAAGGATGGAAAAACCAAATTGGAAAAGCCTCAACAAGGAAATGAGAAGTTAAAACTGATTTTAAACATTCCCACTGCTCTTTGTCGGATGGAATTTTCTCATCTTGAATCTTCCATTTTCTAAAGTAAGGTATTCTATCAATAATTGCCCAGGGCAAGCATCTGCCAAAATAAAACAACTCGTGGGTTAAAAAAAACAATAAACCCGTTGCAAATAAATCATTACCCATGTAGTAATAGTAAGATCCCCATAATTTCTCAACAGGGTTCAAATCAAGTTGATTGAAGTTGTTAAATACTTCAGTGAATGTGGTGGCATTCAGAAATGTTGAATAATCGTGGTAGACACTGGACATTTGCTGAAAGAAAGAAGAGGAAAAAGAAGAGTTAGTTTTATACGACGGGAACGAGAATATTTTTACGTGAAGATCCCAATCTTTTTTTGTTTACGAGAGAGAGTACATCTCTTACTGCACATCAAATAATAAATAAACTATTCAGTTGATCAATCACGTGTCTGTGTATCTTCATGAACAGTACAAACTCAGTATAATAATCTTACAAATTGATATAACTATCTACAAATAATTCAACTCTTTTTATCAAGGTCAAATTTAAAAAAATTTGATTATTTTCGCGTTACAACAACAATAAACACGTCCATGTCCCAAGAAGAATCAAATGGTCCTTTGTTGATAGAACAGCTAGAAGGAAATGGAATCACGTCTTCAGATATTAAAAAATTAAAAGCTGAAGGTTATCACACCATAGAAAGCATTGCATACACGCCCAAGAGGCAGTTAATGGTTGTAAAAGGTATCAGTGAAGCCAAGGCAGACAAAATATCATTGGAAGCAAGTAAATTAGTACCACTAGGTTTTACAACAGCAAGTGAATTTCATTCGCGTAGATCTGAATTAATTTGCATAACGACTGGTTCGAAACAATTAGATACATTACTAGGAGGTGGCATTGAGACTGGTAGTATTACAGAAGTTTTTGGTGAATTTAGAACCGGAAAATCACAGTTATGTCATACGTTAGCCGTCACGTGTCAGTTACCCATTGATATGGGTGGTGGTGAAGGTAAGTGTCTTTATATAGATACCGAGGGTACGTTTAGACCAAATCGATTGGTTTCAATAGCACAAAGATATGGGTTAAATCCTGATGATTGTTTAGATAACGTCGCCTACGCCAGAGCTTATAATGCTGAGCATCAATTAAACTTGTTAACCTTATCAGCGCAGATGATGGCTGAGTCAAGATTTTCGTTGTTAATTGTTGACTCCATAATGTCCTTGTATAGAACTGACTATGCTGGTAGAGGTGAATTAAGTGCAAGGCAAACTTCTGTTGCTAAATTTATGCGTACATTACAAAGATTAGCTGACGAATTTGGTATTGCCGTTGTGATAACCAATCAGGTCGTAGCTCAAGTAGATGGTATGTCAGGTATGTATAATCCCGACCCCAAAAAACCAATTGGTGGTAATATTATTGCACATTCTTCCACTACAAGATTAAGTTTTAAGAAAGGTAGAGGCGAGACTAGAATTTGTAAAATATATGATAGTCCTTGCTTGCCAGAAAGTGAATGTGTGTTCGCTATATACGAGGATGGTATTGGTGATCCAAAAGTAGATGAAGAAGAATAAATAAACAAAAAAAATAAATGAATAAAAAAATAAATAAAATGTTAATTTTAATCCCTTTTGCATTTTTATCTTTAGGATCTCGCACGACCCGGCATATATTGTCATATGGAGTAAAAATTTTCCAGTTCTTCTTATTCTCGAAATTCATCATGAAATATCAAGAGAAAGCTAAGGTTAAAATTTTACCTAAACCTTCACCATCACAATCTCCACCAATTAGGACTATACCAGAAGTCAAAAAAATCAAAAAGGAAAAACCAAAACAAACAGGTCATAGACCCGTGACATCATGCACATTTTGTCGTCAACACAAGATAAAGTGTAATGCGTCGGACAATTATCCAAATCCCTGTCAAAGATGTGATAGAATGGGGTTGAAATGTGAGATAGATCCACAATTCAGACCTAAAAAAGGTTCACAAATTCAATCGTTGAAACTGGATGTTGATGAATTAAAAGCAAAAATTGAAATGTTGACAAAAAACGAATCACTTCTCACCCAAGCGTTGAATCAACATAATAACAATAACAACAATAGTTCAATCAATAATAGTAACCAGCACGATTTCAATAATCAGCTGAATTTCAATTTTTACCCTGGTACTCCCGAAGTCTTGACAATTAATACTACTACCCCCTTCCAATTAACAAATGATTCACCATTGCTAGAAATTCAAGAGTTCACCCTTGGAGATGTTACCATTCCATTATTCAAAGCTAACGAGTTACATGATAGATTCATGACTAAAAATTTACCATTTATGCCAATAATTCATTCTAGGAGTGCTTCTGATTTATATCAAAAATCACAATTATTGTTTTGGACGGTTATTTTGACTGCTAGTTTATCCGAACCAGAGCCAACACTATACATGTCATTAGCTTCATTGATCAAACAGCTAGCTATCGAAACATGTTGGATTAAAACACCAAGGTCAACCCATGTAATCCAAGCTTTAATCATTTTATCGATCTGGCCATTGCCTAATGAAAAAGTTTTGGATGATTGCAGTTATAGGTTTATTGGTTTAGCCAAAAATTTGTCATTACAGTTGGGTTTACACAGAGGTGAGGAATTTGTACTGGAATTCAGTCGTAATCAAACGAATTTAGGGTCAGATTGGAGAACAAGATCTTGGTTAGCGGTGTTCTTTTGTGAGCAATTTTGGTCTTCTTTATTAGGTTTACCACCTTCAATAAATACAACGGATTATCTCATAGAGAATGCAAGAATTGATCAATCCTTGCCCAAGAATTTTAGGTGCTTAATTTCATTGTCAATTTTTCAATGTAAATTAGTTAATGTTATGGGGATCAGTGTAACTAGACCCGATGGATTATTAGAACCCTTGAATAGAGCCGGTTCATTGACAATATTGGATAGAGAATTGGAAAGATTGATTTTTAAATTGCAAATTGATGACCCTGCAATTGAAGTTTATTATTTATACATCAAATTAATGATTTGTTGCTTTGCGTTTTTACCAGGAACACCAATTGAGGATCAGGTTAAATACGTTAGCTCGGCCTATCTTTCAGCAACAAGAATAATTACGATTATTAGTCATATGAATATTTCATTGATTGAGTTGCCAATTTATTTAAGACAAGCGATTACTTATTCTGTTTTATTATTATTCAAATTACATTTACTGAAGTATCTTATGGAGAAATACGTTGATTCGGCAAGACAGTCGATTGTAACGGTCCACAGATTATTCAGAAATACATTGAGTTCATGGAAGGACTTACAAAATGATATATCTAGAACAGCAAGAGTGTTGGAAAACTTGAATCTCGTATTATATACTTATCCTGATTTATTCAAAGATGAGGGTAGTATAATAACAAGAATGAGATCGCATTTAACAGCATCGTTATTTTATGACTTGGTATGGTGTGTACATGAAGCAAGAAGAAGAACTTTGGACAAGGTTCCTAAAACTGAGAATGCTCAGCCATTGCCATTTTATAATCAAATTACAAAAGACGATTTTAATACAATGGTAACAACAACCCCTAATGGTACTACAATTACCACTTTGGTACCTACGGACCAAGCCATGAATTTAGCTAAATCGAATGCAACTGATAATAAGCCATTGGAAATTAATGGAATACCCTTGTCAATGTTGGAGTCCACCGGTTCAATAAATGAAGATTTAATCCTACCTTCACAACCAACTAATGTTCCTGAAGAATCCGGATATTTTTGGGAAAATCAAGATGATGACTTTTTAGGATGGTTTGATTTAAATATGTTAAAATAAATAGAGACGATTAAATGTACATAATAGAATTTTTATTTTTATTTGTTATATTGTTGTGCACAAAATCCATATTGTAAACTTTCATCCTTATAATTTGCAGCATCGCTGTTTTTTCTAAAATCTAGGCTAAATATTTACAATTTAAAAACTTTTAAAAATGCAAAATCATTATTAGTATCATAATTATAATAGAAACATTATTGAATGAAATGGTAGAGAAATATTGTTTTCAATCGTAGGCTTCCTTCAATATAGTCACCATAATTAAAAATGGATGCAAATTGGTGCAAAGTTAATTTTCCTTTTGATCTGGTGTGTAATTGTTATAAAAATCCAAACACACATATTAAAATTTTATAAAGCAATCCCCCCCTCCGTCAAAAATTATGTCATAGCACTACCGAGTCTAAAGCTTGAATTTTTCATTTCACGTGAACAACTAACTATTCTCATCAACATGTTATCGAGATCCATAATCAGAACAAGACCCGTCATTAAAACAAGTCCAATTGCAAGATTTCTTTCTTTCAAACAAGAAGATCAACCAAGAGTCAGAATTGGTAGTACTGCACCAAATTTTCAAGTTGATACCACTCATGGCAAGATTGATTTCCATGAATTTATTGGTGACAGTTGGACAATTTTGTTCAGTCATCCAAAAGATTTCACTCCAATCTGTACTACTGAATTGGGTGCTTTCTCAAGATTAAAATCAGAATTCGACAAAAGAGGTGTTAAATTGATCGGTTTATCAGTTGAGGGTGTTGATAGTCACAAAGAATGGGTTAAAGATATTGAAGATATTGAAAAACAAAAATTTCAATTCCCAATCATTGCCGATGGCAAAAAAGAAGTTGCTTTCAAATATGATATGGTTACTGAAGAAGACTTTAAAAACTTGGAATCAGGTTTGATTGCTACTATTAGATCAGTTTTCATCATTGATCCAGCAAAAAAAGTTAGATTGTCGTTAACTTACCCAGCCTCTGTTGGTAGATCAACTTCCGAAATTTTAAGAGTTGTTGATGCATTACAACTTACTGATGCCAAGGGAGTCGTCACCCCAGTTGATTGGACAGTCGGACAAGACGTTATCATTCCACCAACCGTTTCTGATGAAGCTGCTAAAGAAAAATTTGGTGATTTCAAAAAAATTAAACCTTACTTAAGATACACATCTATTTAATTTCAGCGTTAGTCAATGATTCAACAGTTGCAAATTCATTATTTTTATTCTTAAGTAGTAAACCTTCAAATGAAATTTTTTTATCTTCTGTGGTAGTCAATTTTGGTTGTATCTGTTCCCATATTTCACTTTTCAACCTCGTAGGTTCTTCTTCAGTAAATTCAAAATATAATCGATCACCAGGCATTGAATTTTTGGGAGGGTCAATTAATTCTATTTTGTTCTTTTCAGCTGCAAGAATCATACCCATTGACTTTTCTCCTCTCAATTTCTTGGTTCTCATATTGGTTAATACCACAACCATTCTATCCTGGATCTTTTCAATAGGAATATGATTTCTTAATCCCGAACATACTTGAATTACGTTTTGATCTAGCTGTATCTGTGATATATACATTTTGTCACTATTTTCATGTATTCTACATGACTTAATTTTGCCTACTTGTAATTTCAAAAAGTTTGTCAAGTTTTTCATCTTGGTGCTATGGTAGATTTGGTGAAAATAATTGTTTTATCGTGCGGCTCATTTTTTTTCCTCAACATATGCTACATCTTATAGATTCTGTGTAGATTTGTTTATTACTCGCTCATCATTGGATAGTAGTAAGTAGATTGAAGATAATAGAAAATACTATTTGTTTATTTGCACATTTATTTGGATTACGACTGTGAAGATCAATATATGGACGTTGTTACTGTCGGATAGCTCATTTATCCAAAAAAGGTAATAATATTATTTTTTTAATTAAAAGTTCTCTTTCGTAACAAAACAGTTGAAAAATTATTTTGTATTTTATTACACGCGTCATGTCACAATTTGTTTCTTCACCAGGTAGAATACCTTCAGATGCTGCTCAGTTACTCCAGTCAACCTCCTCTCACAGAGATGTATCAACGCCTGTAGAGGAACCTGCTGTCAATGTAGGACGAAAGAAACAAGTTAACGTTTCAAAAGTTGTTGATGTGACTGGTGAAAAAGTCCGTGAGAGTTTTGAAACTTTTATTGAAGAATACACAGAGGAAGATGACACAGTCTATTTATCACAAATAGAAGCTATGAAGACTCATGAGCTATCTACCATTTATATCGACTATCAACATTTGTTATCTAGAGAGAATGGTGTTTTAGCTTCAGCCATTGTTGAACAATTCTATAGATTTTATCCATTTTTATTAAAAGGTTTGAAAAGAATACTTAAAAAATATGCACCTGGATTGTTGCAAACCAATTTACTAAATGAAGAAGAAAATGGCAACGAACGTGTATTTCAGATATCGTTTTTTAATTTGCCAACTGTTCAAAGAATTAGAGATATAAGATCAAACAAAATTGGTTCACTCATGTGTATTTCAGGTACAGTAACAAGAACTTCTGAAGTGAGACCTGAATTATATTTGGCTACATTTACCTGTGATTTCTGTTCAGTTGTAATTGAAGGAGTTGAACAAGTGTTTAAGTATACCGAGCCAACATTATGTCCATCGTGTGATAATCAATCATATTTTACATTAAACGTCGCCAAATCACAATTTATTGATTGGCAAAGAGTCAGAATACAAGAAAATTCAAATGAAATTCCAACAGGTTCAATGCCTAGAACTTTAGACGTTATATTAAGAGGTGAAACCGTGGAAAAGGCAAAACCAGGTGACAAATGTAAATTCACCGGATGTGAAATTGTTATACCAGATGTTACTCAACTAGGATTACCGGGTGTTAAACCTCAAACTGTTAAAGAGTCAGGTGTGACAGGATTAAAGAGTCTTGGTGTAAGAGACCTTACGTATAGATTAGCGTTCAATTGTTGCCATGTTGCATCTAAAAACGAAGAGCAAGAAGACTTTTTAAGCTCTCTCAATGAGTCTGAAGTTTTGCAATTAAAAGAAATGGTTAAAGATGAACATATATACGATAAATTGGTTCAATCGATCGCACCAGCCGTCTTTGGTCATGAAGTTATCAAAAAGGGTATACTACTTCAATTACTTGGGGGTGTGCATAAAAAAACTGTCGATGGTATTAATCTTAGAGGTGACATAAACATATGTATAGTTGGTGATCCATCAACTTCCAAATCACAATTTTTGAAATATGTATGTGGTTTTTCACCAAGAGCAATTTATACTTCGGGTAAAGCATCTTCTGCTGCGGGGTTGACAGCAGCTGTTGTTAAAGATGAAGAAAGTGGAGACCACACAATTGAAGCAGGTGCTTTAATGTTGGCAGATAATGGTATATGTGCAATCGATGAGTTTGACAAGATGGATTTATCAGATCAAGTTGCAATTCATGAAGCGATGGAACAACAAACAATTTCTATTGCTAAAGCTGGTATACATGCGACTTTAAATGCAAGAACTTCAATTCTTGCTGCAGCCAATCCGATTGGTGGAAGATATAATAGAAAAATTGGATTACGTGCTAATTTGAACATGACAGCGCCAATTATGTCAAGATTTGATTTATTTTTTGTTATTCTCGATGATTGTAATGAAAGAATCGACACACAATTAGCATCTCATATTGTTGACTTACATATGTTAAGAGATGAAGCTATTGATCCGCCTTATTCGGCTGAACAGTTGGCAAGATATATAAAGTATGCAAAAACATTCAAACCCAAAATGACCAAGGAAGCAGGAGACTTTTTAGTTACTAGATACAAAGAATTAAGACAAGATAATCATATGATAACGGTGAGACAGTTGGAGTCAATGATCAGATTGTGTGAAGCAATAGCACGCGCTAATTGTACCGAAGAAATAACACCTAGTTTTGTAGCTGAAGCTTATGACCTATTGCGACAATCGATTATACGAGTTGAGGTTGACATTGCTATTGATGAACCAACAGAGGAACACGTATCGATATCGTATGATAAATATGTGTCAATGATGAATTTGATCGTTAAGAAAATAGACGACGAAGGAATGACGGCGGAGGAAATAGTTGATTGGTATTTGCTACAAAAAGAAGATGATTTGAATTCAGAACAGGAATACTTGCAGGAAAGGAAATTGGCGTTTAAAGTCTTGAAACGGTTGGTCAAAGATAGAATATTAATGAGTGTCAATGAAGGTGATAAAATCGTTTACATAATACATCCAAACTGTAGTATATTAGATTTATATATGTGAATGGTATCATTCTTGTTTTAATATAACCCGGAACGTCGTTTGACTATAATTTGTCGGAGTGCTCTTTGCACATTCGTTACAATGCTCTATAAATGCTTTTGAGTTGGGAAACATTTTCTGACATGCTTTGCACCAACCTGAATCTTCCACTATTGGCTGTTTATCTTTGACGTAATGCACCAATTTTAAATGCCTTTTCAATACATCCAACCTGTTGAATGCACCATTATTCTTATGACATGAAGGATCATTCTTCCAATACGGACAATTGTATTTCGGGGGTAGATGAGACTTTTTATGTCGCGTAAGATCTGACTGCCTTGCAAAGGCCCATGAGCATGTGTCGCATTTGTGAGGTCTTGATTTCGATTTTGCTTGGTATTGAGGTTGAGGTTTCGATAGTTTGTTCGGTTGATATGGTAAAAAAGTAATTTCCTTCATTGATTTTCGATTTTCAATCTTCTTTTTTCCGCCCCCCTTTTTCTCATTACTTCCAATTCAATCAAGTAGCAATGGCAATCGAAATTTTGAAGTTTGCAGACGAAGACGGTAACTATAAAAGAAGACCTTCTAGTTTTAGAGAGTTTATCAGCAGCAAGCCTGGTGCTAGATTTCCACCTGAAGCTGGTAGATATCATTTGTACGTTTCGTATGCTTGTCCATGGGCACACAGAACCTTAATTACAAGAGTCTTGAAAGGATTGACTTCAATTATCAGTGTTTCAGTTGTTCATTGGCATATGGACGACAAAGGCTGGAGATTCCCAACTGAAGAAGAAAAAGGCGAATTGTATGGTACCAAAGATCACCTTTATGGGTTGTCCCGTTTGAGAGAGTTATATTTCAAAGCTGATTCAAATTACGAAGGTAGATTCACTGTTCCAGTGTTATGGGATAAAAAAGAACAAACAATTGTCAACAATGAATCATCTGAAATTATTAGAATGTTTAATACCGAGTTCAATTCAATCCTTCCTAGCGAATACGCTTCAGTTAATTTAGTTCCTGATGAATTGAAAGATAAAATCGATGAATTAAACTCTTGGATTTATGACAACATCAACAATGGTGTTTACAAAACTGGATTTGCATCTAAGCAAGAAGTTTATGACAAGGAATGTAAAAATGTTTTTGCTCATCTTGATAAAGTTGAAAAAATCTTGTCTCATGATGCTAAATTTCTTCTTGGTAATGAATTGACCGAAGCTGATGTTAGATTATACACAACTATCATAAGATTCGATCCTGTTTATGTCCAACATTTCAAATGTAACCTTGGAATGATTAGATATGACTATCCAAACATTCATAATTGGGTAAGATTGTTATACTGGAAAATTCCTGGATTTCAAGAGACTACAAATTTTGAACATATCAAATACCATTACACCAAGTCTCATATCAAGATTAATCCTTATGGTATTACTCCTCTTGGTCCTGTACCAAATATTGAAAAATTATAAAACTTATGGTGTATTGTTCAAACTCAAATAAAAATAAAAATAAAAATCAATTTATTTTTGTTTACATTTTCCTACTCTACGCGCAACGTAAATTATTAATTAATGAGAGGTATGTCGAATCATGAATGCTATAGTTGGGTGTAGTTACTAACTTTATAGACTACAAGGTCGTTGTTTTAGGTGCTGGTGGTGTAGGTAAGTCCTCAATCACAGTACAATTTGTTCAAGGAGTTTATGTCGAAAGTTATGACCCCACCATTGAAGATTCATATCGTAAACAAATTGAAGTCGATGGCAGAGCTTGTGATTTGGAAATATTGGATACAGCAGGGGTAGCTCAATTCACAGCAATGAGAGAACTTTATATAAAGTCAGGAAAAGGGTTCCTCTTAGTTTACTCGGTAACTGATGAAAATTCGTTAAAAGAATTGCTAGCATTAAGAGAACAAGTGTTACGAATCAAAGATGCCGATAATGTACCCATGGTGTTAATTGGTAACAAATGTGATCTAGAAAACGATAGGGTTGTTTCAATAGACGATGGTATAAAAGTATCCCAAGATTGGGGCTTAGTCCCATTTTATGAAACTTCTGCAATGTTTAAAACAAATGTTGATGAAGCATTTATTGATGTTGTCAGACAAATCATGAGGAAAGAGAACGAGAAGAAGGAGAAGAAAGAGAAACCAAAAGAACCGGAGCCAAGAGTTATACAATCAAAACCTGAAGTTCAACCAGAAGAACCAAAATCTAAATGTTGCGTTATAGTATAACTTCTTTTTCGCAAAAACAGGTATAATTTAAACGACTTTTCAATAATTCAATAATAATAATAATACTTATAATAATAATGATAATCATAATACTAATAATCCATACATAAATAAATATATGTTTGTATGTATATATATATATATATATATCGAAAATATTAAACTTCAAAAATAATAAATCAGCTATTAATTTTTCAACCAAAAATTATTACAAAACCAGGAAAACTCGAGCTCCTCTCTCTCAACCGAGGATTTTGCTCAAGCAGCTGGTATACATAAGTAAATAAATAATAATCAAACACTCCTATGTAATTGTGGATGTTCTTATCACGATTAATAATTTGTTAATAATTAATCAAACGTTTGAATGTTAACCAATGACACAAATTTGATTTTGTTTCTCATTTTCAGGTGCCTTATATCCTAACAACGCTTCCGTGAGGAATGTGATAGGCAAAATTACAGTTTACATCAATACTTTTTTACAAGTGCAATGATAGAAGTTACACTGGTATTGCAAAAGATTTAGCAAAAAATAAAAAACAAAAAATAATGCAATCTACGAGATTCGAACTCGCGCCTCCGAAGAGATCAGGAAATAGAATAGTAAGAATCTGTGAATTTATAACTAGAAGTCGTAAACTCGCTCCTTACCCTGACGCCTTAACCGCTCGGCCAAAATTGCATCTGCTGTTCGTTTTTTTCGTTTTTAGAAGAGCAATATAGTGGTTTTGACCCACGTTTTGAAACGGAACCTGTTAAAATTTTTTGAATCTTATGTATAAAAATGCCTTGGCAGTATCACATTCTGTAATATTAAGGTGAAGTAATGTTTAGACCAAAATTCAGTAGTTCACAAAGGCAGGATTTGGAACTAGTGCAAAAAGTTGAAATTCGTAGTAAATAGGTCCCCCAACTGTAGAAAAGGGCAATAGAAGTTTAAATGGGAAAAAAGATGGAGAATACTCGATATAGAATACTACAAACATTCACCTGTTAGCAATTTCTCCTGAATTATATAATATATATATTATTAATGGTGGTTAGAACATGATTCAACTTAGAAACCAAACCATTGTGCAACTGATCACACTAACATGACAAGCTACCCGACCCTTAAAACTTCAAAAAAGGGTAAAGTTTTTAGAAAATCCACTTGGTGGATGTGATCTGAACACTTATTGAATTTTGATGAAAATTATAAAAATAAAAACCAGGTACAGAATTTTGACGTTCCAAAAATTCGCGGCAATTTGCAGCAAATCTATTGTCAGATATTTTAGCAGCCGTTACGTCTGTTGCATAAAGTAACAAAGTAAGTGATTTCCAAGAAATATTCTTCTGATTTGACACTGGAATGATTAAGAATTTGAAAGATAGTTGAAAGGTAAAATTTGTGGTGGTTCAAAATTAATATATATTTTGTGTGGGATGCATACACACACATGATATTCAAAAATTTGAAATTCCTTGAAATTAATAGAAGACATATCATGTGAAGCGTTAGAGAATTGTGAGTAAGTTGTTTACTTCAAGACAATCACTTTCAAGGCATATTAACAGTGTTCAGAAATGAAGGCTCAATTAATTATAGTCTATATCTATATAGAACGTATTTAAAAAAAGCTGCAATCAGAATTATGCTCTTTCCAGAAAGTTTATTATTTGCAAGAGCACAGAAGTTTGTCATAATTTATGCAAAACTATAAAAGATTTTGCTTTCAAGTTTTTCTATAGTTACCGGTCAATTTTTTCTACGATTTCTGGTTACCTTCCTTATCTTGTACTTTCTTTTCTTGAAAATTATTATTCAAAATCCTATGACAAACTCCGCCATGTAGAATGATACAAATACCGTTTCTGTGATCTCACATTTATTTTGCATATTAATTTTTGGTGCTTCCTTTTTTTTTGATTTTTGTGTACCTACGTAACCGATCTTCTATGCTTGGCCACATCCTAAAAATCAAATGATATAACACAAAACTACAAATTTGCTAGACTTTACAAATTTTCATGTCTCTAGGAAACAAAAAATTTTACGGTATATATAATCTAATTATATATTTGTTTAAGCATACTTACCAATTTGTTATATTTTCAACTTCACCAAACACCGAATTTCCTGAATGTTGTTGTTGTTGGTCGTCCCAATCAAACAATTCTTCCGTATTGTAAAACTCAGGTATCTTTTCTTTTAAAAATTCTAAACAATAATTATTGATCAATTCGAATTCCAATAAAAATGCGTCATGACCTTCCGGAGAGTCCAATTTTTTTAACACACTATTTGGAATGTTATCGCCAAGTAATTGTTGTTCCGAATAAGTAAATAAACCATCAGACTCAATTCCTATAATTAAATGTGGCTTTTTTAACGATTGTAGGTATTTTTCCAAATTCTCTTCATCCGCATCTCTTGTTATGTCATGGGTGTCTAGTTTTCTTGTGATTGCAATGTAACAATTTGCATCGAATCGATTTATGAATTTGTTACCTTGATATCGTAAATAAGATTGAGCTGAGAATATACCTGAGCTGATCTTTCTCCCAAATCTAGTTTCAAAAGAATTTCTTGATCGATATGTGAGCAACGCAGCCATTCTTGCCGCTGACAACCCTGAAGTTGGTGGTGTATCATTTTTATAGTAATATCCATCGTCGTAGTAAGGGTCGTTATATATACATTGTCTTTGCGTTTCATTCCATGATATACACCAAGCAGAAGCTCTTGCCGATGTTGCCAATGCTATTATCGTCTTGACGTAATCTGTTTTATTGTATATCGAAGAATATTCCAATGCAATCATACCCCCCATTGAGCCACCAATCACACAAGCAATTTGTTTTACACCTAATTGATCTAGTATAATCTTTTGTATTCTGACATCGTCTTTTGCAGTCACTAAAGGAAAATTTGGACCATAGGGTTTTCCGGTTGATTTATCAATTGTAACAGGTGAACATGAGCCATAGGGAGACCCAAGAAAGTTTATACAGATGACAAAAAACCTACTTGGATCAAAAGTTTTATTTGTTCCTAATAAGGGACCCCACCAATCTTGAACATCTGCTGAACCTGTCAAAGCATGGCAAATCAAAAACGCATTCGATGCTGACTTATTTAGTCTACCCCATGTCTTGTAGGCAACCGGAAAATTGTATAGCGTCTCACCACATTCCAAAGTATACTCTGGTATCTCGACAATGGTTTGCCCGTTTACTAGATCAGAGTACATCAATAGTGATTGCCACAGATTGTGTAAAGAAAAAATAAAAAAAAAATTTACTCATATCACGTTCCAACGCTACCTAGTCTACCTAGTCTATCTACTCTTTATAAAATTTTTAGAGTATTCCATTTCTTGATATATTGATTCAATGGCTGATAATACTCCATGTTCTTGAGAAATTTGTTCCGAAATCATTTTCACTTTCTCGACAATTTTTAAATCTGTGACTGATTTCAATGCTTTAGATAAAGTTTTTGCAGTCAATTTTCGCAACGCTATACCAGCACCAATATCTTCAATTCTTGTTGCATAAAAGAATTGGTCGCCAAAGAATGGCTTTATGATACTTGGACACCCTGCTTTCAAAGCTGCACCTGTTGTTCCGGATCCTCCATGGTGCACGGCAGCATCAATTCTTGGAAATAACCAATCATGAGGTATCGAATCAACATTAAAAACTTCTGGTGGGAACTCAACCGAATCATTTTTATTCTTACGATCGGACCAACCTTTGTTTAAAATACACCTTACATCTGCATCCAAAACTGCTTCTATAACAGCATCAGTCAAACTTTTTGCATCCGAAACAACAATAGAACCGAATCCAATATACACTAATTTTTTGCCATTTCGTACTGCATCGTCCATAAATTTAGATAAAGCTTCATTTTTATAGCTTGAGTCTTCAAGAAACCAATAACCAGTAACTTTAACACAATCGGGAAAATCATTAGCCGGCGGTAAAACTGTTGGTGAAACATTATATAAAAACGGCACTTTACTTTGTTGCAACTTAAATAAGTTAGTTTTGGCTAGACCAATCGAAACTCTCCATCTGTTTACTTGACTTGAGATCCCCTTCCATAGTATATTCTCAAATATAACATGTGTTAAATAATTATAACTACCCCCTTTCTTTTGCTCAGGTACAAAAAAAGCATGAGGATAAGCTCTTGTTCGTGTCCAAGGCATCGTGAATGCTCGGAAATAGGGTATTCCTAGCGCCTCTGCAATGTGCATACCAGCCATAGCTGAGGGACTCTCAATCAATAAATCTGAACCTTGACATGCTTTCCAAGAAGAGTCCAACAATTTATCGATCCAGTCTTTGAACATTGATTGAGCGTCTTTCAAAAATGAAACTGACATGGAGTTATGTGTTACCATAAATGACATCAATTCACTTGGATCCCCTGCAATCTCAGCAAATTTTAAGTTATGATCTTCAATCCAATCCTTGAACTCTGCATGTGTAGCTATCGTAACTTTGTGACCTTCCTTTATCAAACCTTTGCCCAACGCAATATATGGCTGGACATCACCTCGTGAACCTATTGTCAATAATGTAATATTATAAGCGGCAGGTTTTAATTGAGTATTAAATAAAGGCGAATCCTCAAGAATAATTGGGATGTCTAAACCAGATGCTGTTGTCAATCTATCTTCAAACATTTTGATCCTTGCCAATTCAACTTGTTTCTCTGCCATTTTGGAATCGATTTTTTCACTTTCTAATCTCTTTCTTTCTGATTCTGTGTATTCCATTCTTGTTTTCGCAAGTTCTAAATTATAATTACTACCCCATTGATAAGGCTTTGGCCTAAAGTTCTCATTTTGATGATATTTCTCCAATAATTCCATTCCAACCTTATAAAAATCTTCACTGGCTCTGGTTGAGGAAAATTCAAATGTCAATTCTTCCACTGCAACAAACACTTTGATTTCTGAGTATGTCAACTTCAGTCCACTAGGTTCCATATTCAAAATATCTTGAATAGGAAGGATCATTTTAGTTGAAACTCCTGGAATTAAACTCCTGAAGCAAAGCTCATGTTGTGAAACATACAATTTACCATAGACAGGAATGGTTCTAACCAAATGACAATAATATGAAGCATACAATTTGGATGTTGTACTAAAGTGATGTTCAAAATGACTTTGTGCTGCATTTCTTTCTTCTTCTTTAGACACATAGTACTCATCTTGTTCGACATAATGGTTTGGAGCGCCAGATAGCTTTTGCGATATATTAAATTTCCGTGACGGCTCAGAAGCTTCTGTATGAGAAGGAATAGTTTCATACCTTTTCATATCGGCATCTCTCAAACTAGTCTCAAAAACAATTCCAAGTGATTTTAACCCTTTTGTGGAAAATGCTCTCGGAAGTGAAAATGCTTTTGATGCAGAAAAAGCTTCTTGATTTTGACATTTCAAAACACTTTCAACCAAACTGTTTTTCGAATGAATTAAAGTTGAAATTGTATTCCCCAGTTTCGCATTTGGTCTTAGTAGATCTAGCTGTTTGAAAAATTCTACCCCGTACTTCGGAAACAAAAAAAATAATTCATCTTTATCATACTTGACACTAAAACTTAACGGTATATCTTCACCATCCTCATTGAATATACTTTTTTTTTCGTACTCTATAATATTACCGAGAGGAATTTTGATCAATACCTCATTATACTTTGAATTTCTCGATTGAAAAATTAGTTTTGTCAATGAATTACACCATTGACGGGCTGAGAAGTAATCATCACATTGAAATTTAAAGCTCTTTTTCTTTGTCACCACTTTGAACCAAACGGTAGATGTATCCACCGTATCTTCGAAATCACCAAATTCATCCAATTCTTCAACTGGAGTAGTGACAACTTTATTCTCTTTTTTATCAAGAACCCTGACGTACAAACAGCTTCTCAAATCGATGACCAATATTGGGAAATACAAATCAGTTGACGAACTGTATATTGTCAAAGAATCGGGCCTCAATATTGCCCAATATCTGTGCGTTATCATCGTACTAAAGGTTGATGTACCAAACTTGCCTGTTTTCATACCAAGGGCTCCCTTACTGATAACAAGCTCATCTCCAAAACTTGGTAAAAACGAAAAATACAACAAAGCATCTCTAGTGAGATACAAGTGTCCCTGCGTAACAACATCTTTGACCAACCAAGCATTATAATTGCCATAAAAAACGTCGTCGGGGTTCAACTGAAAAGTTTTCTCCAATTTATTTGCAATTTTTAACCTCAAGTTTTTACGGTCTTCCAAATCTTGATTTAAATCTATATCTTTAAATTTGGTGATAACTCCCTCTTTTATCCAATGCGGATCTAAATTTTTAACAATTGATTGCTGCAATGGCGACAAATCATGCAACTGTTCGTCCGGAATTTCTACTTTTTGAGCTTCATAACTTGATTCTGTTTCTAGTGGTTCAATAAATACTTCTTCTTCCTCATCTTCACTAGATTCTTCTATCAGCTCCCTTGGCTTAATCAACTCCTCAATGTTTATTTTTTTTAAATTATGAATGGTGCCCAAGCCGGAACAAATCGATGTCGAATTCAACAAATTGGAGAAGAAGTTTGCATCCCCCTGTGGAACTGCAATGTCCTCCTCGTCCGATGTTTCATCTTCACCTTGTTTGTGTATACCTAGTTTATTTAAAAGTGACATGAAATAGAAAAGTTTCGCACGACCTTTTTACAAATCATTTATTAACTTATTAAACTCACTTTGCTTATTGTGGTACAAAGTTGAAAACTCACCATCTTCAACAATTTCGCCATTATTATTAAAAACAATAATTCTATCACTATTTTTAATTGTTGACAATCTGTGAGCAATAGAAATGATAGTAACATTTTGATTTCTATTCAATTCCAACAAATTCTTTAATACCATCTCTTCACTAATAGAATCTAAAGCCGATGTTGCTTCGTCCAAAATCAAGATTCTTGGTTTTCGAATAAGCGTCCTTGCCAATGAAATTCTTTGTTTTTGTCCCCCACTTAATTGGGCAGCAGTGACAACGGTGTCTAATCCATCAGGAAGATCATTAATAAACGTGCAATGACTCAATGCAAGTGCTTGATCTAGATTTTTTGAATCATGTCCAAATAAAATATTTTCTTTTATCGTTCCACCAAATAACACAGGTTCTTGCTGAACATAACCTAATTTTGCCCTGTAACTGTTTATATTTATTTTGTCAATTTGCTTATCGCCGATTGAAATACTACCCGAAATTGGATCATAAAATCGAAGCAACAACTGAGAGATTGTCGATTTACCACTTCCTGAAGGTCCAACCAAACACACATTTTCTCCTTTTTTAATTGTTAGATTTAATTTATCAAAAATGTTCAGACTTCTAGATGGATATTTAAAATTTATGTTCTCTAATTTGATATCGCCATCTAATGACTTTATGTTTTCTCCTAAATGGTTGATTTTCGACTTGTATTCCAACAATTCAAAGACTCGTTCTGCAGCACCAAAACCTTTCATCAATTCGGTATAAAAATTTCCTAATCCAAATACAGAAGAACCTGTATAAATAGCATACATCATAAAACTTGACAAATCACCGATTGTCAATTCGCCAAACTCAATTAATCTTGTACCAATAACTAACAAACCAATCATGGTAATATTTCCAATAAATCCATTTATCGAATAAAAAAAACCACTCAATTTTGCTTCCTTCATTGAGCTAGTGAAAATTTTTTTAATCTCTTGATTATAATTATGCACCATTGACTGTTGTTGTGAAAAGGATTGAATGATTCTGATACCGTTCAATTTCTCTTCAGTTACTTTTGTCATGTCACCGATATTCTCTTGAATTTTTTTAGATAAATTTTTAATTCTTCGACCATAGACCCAACTCATGCCAGATAAAAATGGTAACATCAAGCTCATACACAAGGTTAGTTTCCACGAAACCCACCACATCATAGTTAAACCAACACAGCCAGATATTATTGCTCTCATTCCATCACTGATGTTCATTGATAATGACTTTGAGATAATTTGGGTGTCGCTTGCAATTCTCGAGATCAAATCACCAGTTTTCATTCCGGTCTTTGTCGGTCCTATATCAAAAAAATATGCATCTTGGGATAACAATTTTGCAAATATCCTCGACCTCAATCTTGCTACAAGTCTTTCACCAACTGATCTTAACAAGTATATTCGTCCAAAGTTTGCTGTAGCTCCTACGACAAATAGTACACTCAATGACGAATAGAATTGTTTTTCGGTTAGGCCAAATATTCTCTTTTCTTTGTCTTCATCTATTATTTTCCCAATTATCAATGGCAATGACATTGTTGTAGCAGACGTTACTCCCAAACATACTAATGCAAAAAAAATTGATTTTGATTCGGGTTTTGCCAACCTAACCAATTTGAACAAGTTAGATTTAGATGAGGTAGAGTTGAATCTCAAAAGATTGATTGGCTTTATTCGAGATCGAGTTAATCTAAACATTTTATATAGTTTTTGATTTTTTCCAAATCAGACAAACAAAGATAATTTGACTTTATTTGCAAAACCAAGTCACATGACTCAAACATCAAAGGAGGTAGCACACTAATTCTATTATAGTTCAAATTCCAACTAGACAACTTTGGCAAAACTTCTATGAGCTTACAGTATTCGATTGACTCAATGTTATTTTGATTCATCAGAAGTACTTGTAGCGTTTTAGGAAGGTTGTTCAAAAAATTTGATGATATATACGAAAAATGATTAAAATCAAGATACAATTCTGTAAGATTTGGAAATCTTGGTAAACTCCAAATGTCAATATAATCGTGATAATCATTTTTTAACGAATTCTGTTGCAAATTCAATGTTTTTAACTGCGATGGAAATAGCTGTGACCATTTATCAACAAACATTTTACCCAAATCACTTGATTTAATGGTCAAATTTTCCACCGGCAACTTGTTTATATCCAACATTATCTTGATAACAACGGCAACCAAAGAGTCTGGATTATCCACAAACACTAGATTTGTATCGATGTGAACGTCAACTTTATTTAAAATTTTTCTATATTTGGAGTCGTTCAATAGTAGCTGGAAGTTGTGTAAATTAGTTGTAAAAGTTTTGTAGTCTCCGACTTTTCTAGTGAATTTGAAGACAAACTTTGGTCGTAGATACTGTACTCTTGTATATATGTCTTCAAGTTCTTCAATAGTTAATCCAAAATTTTCCTTTTGAATGGGGTCATCATTAGTTATCACCAAATGCTGATAGAATCTAGCACAAAGTAGGAATAATATTCTTGAATTAGAATCATTATAATATTCAATAAGTTCAAGAGTCTTGTCGAGACTTAAATATTGGAATATAGAGTTGATTAATTCATTAGGTAGATTATAAAATTTCATAGTCTATTTGCATATTATTTTCTCTCTCAATTTGATTTTCCTGTAGCACGATATTAATAACTTGGTCATAATTCATTGCTTGAAGAATTTGGTCAAAAGTTTTAAACCTGTACCGCGTACCATTAGCTGCGTTATATTTTCTTACAAACCTAGTAAACATTCGAACCACCCATCGTTGAAACGTATAATAAACTAAGAAATGATAATTATAAAACTTGATTACTTTGAATGAAGATTTTATAATATTTTTAAAGTGGTCAATTATTCTTTCGTTAATATAATTGTCAATGTTATAGTGCTCCGTTTTCTCATTTAGACTTAGGTTTTGAAATAAATTATCCAATTTAATTCTTTTCCCAGCTACATCTATGAAATCATCGTCTCTAGAATGTTTTGGCATTGGTCATGGCGGTAGTGTACAAAAAAAAATACAGCAAGTGAAAAAAAAACAATTTGTAGGCAGTGATTTTTTACTGGATCGAGTTAAACAATAAATAAGCCAGCACAAAATCGATTTTAAATCAAATGTTCCCCTGCTTTATGACATAGTGCTTGTGAATTGCTGTGCCATCTTGAATCACTATAAATATGGAGTGAATTTTCAAGGGTTCTAATAACACTCTATCCACAAATTATGAGATTCTCAGCTGCTTATTTAATTTCAATCGCTTCTGCTTACAAGGTCCTCGATAATATTGTTGATCAAAAAGCTGTTATAGATAATGCTAGTTCAGCTGCTGCAGGTGCAGTAAATACTGCCAGTTCAGCTGCTGCAGGTTTTGCTAGTTCAGTTGCCAATTCTGCCACCTCCTCAGTTGCAGGTGCTGCTACTAGTGCCGCTTCTTCAGCTATAGGCGCAACATCAAGCGGTGCTTCATCATCGAGTGCTTCAGCTGCTTCAGGATCATCCTCATCCTCAAGCTCAAGCTCAGGCTCAAGCTCGTCAAGATCATCTTCCTCCTCAGGTTCCAGTTCTGCAGGTTCCAGTTCTGGCTCAGCAGGTCAAGCTAATGTTTTGACATATGGTGGTTTGATGTACGTTGCTGCTTTAGCCTTACTTTAGGTATTTAGACGTAGTAATAAATAAAATCTGCAATTTTCTGTTTATCCGAATGTTTAAATATCCTTGAAATTTACTCTTTGGAAATTAATGAAGTTTTCAATTTTACTTTCACTATTAGTTTGTTTAATTCAAAAAACAACTCAAGAAACTGTGTATATAACTCAAGGAACTCAGACTGTGATTGTTCCTGGTTTTACCACGGTTGAACTAACAGGAATCGGTACACAAACAGGAGTTGGCGCAGCTCATGGCACCGGACACGACACCAACCATGGAACTGGCACTGGCACCGGAACTGGCACCGGAACTGGTACTGGAACTGGAACGGGAGTAGGCACAAACACCGCCACCCATACTGGCACTGATACTGCGGTTGGCGCCGGAACTGGAACTGGAGGAGGAACCGGTACTGCCACCGGTACTGGAACTGGCGCTGCCACCGCCACTGGCACTGGAACTGGCACTGGCACTGGAACGGACACTGGAGCTGGACATGGCACTGAAACTGGACAGGGAACGAATACTGGTACTACAGCGGATCATACTAATCATGGCACCACAGGTGAAACGCAAGGCCCAACAACAACAGCTACAACAACGGGAACTGTTCAAACAACAGGGACTACTACGGGCACGAGACAAACAACAACGTCTGCTCAAACTACAAGACAAACAACAACCACTGCCACTGTTGGTGCAGCTGCTTCGTTGATGGCAGGAAGTTTAGGATACCTTGCTTTTTTTTTAATATTATAATATGATTCTATAAACTGCTAAGTTCTTTTGCCTCTGAATCTATTGATTCAGCTTTTGAGTTCAAATCGGTTGAATCTTTTTTATTTAGCAAACATAATTGATCGTAATAACTTTTCATAATTTTCAAATCTTTAACCGTTAAATTTTCAAAGTCTACATTTTGAAACTTTGTCAATTCCTGCATGTCGTTTTCTTCTGTTACTAGTTTCTTGACAGAAAGATTATTAAACCACTTATCCAAGATTTGTAAACTTGTTGTCCTATTTCTACCTGAATCTGGGCGTTTGATTTCTTCGTTATCAATTGATTGAAGAGAAACATTCGAAGGGTTAATCTCAGGTAAATTTGGCTGTGGTTGATTTAACTTGGTCATAAATTCACTAACTCCATTGCTGAATTTTTGAGTTATTGAATTTCTTTTGGTTGTATTCTCAATTGATGACGACCTTGTTCTTGAATGACTAGGGGATATTTTTGTCATGACTGAATTTGATCGTTTTGTTGGCGAACTTTCATCATCTGTATTGGAAAATCTACCCAAGATACTTCTCATTACAGAAAAGCCAGTATTTTCATCATCTATAGTTGGAAAATTTTCTTTTGAATTTGATCTCGATCTTTCATTGATTTTGTTACTAATTGTATTTAATAATGACGAAGATCTCGATCTTATTTCTTGTTCTAATTGCCCGTTTGGAAATTGGAAATGAGTTAATAATTCTTCATCGACCAATTTCTCAATTGGATATTTAATGATGGTTTTATTTTTAACATCAGAACTAGATATGTTTAAATCTGTGATTGTTGTGTTTGAAAGATAAACAATAATAGCCTCAAAATTAGTGAGGTAATAATTGAATTCACCCGAATTCAAGTAATATGCATTAATGAAAGATATCGTATCTTTGTCATTGGTGAAAAACTCATACTCTTCGTCAATTATATGTTCTTGAGCAAGAAATTGGGATTCTTGTAGATTCAAGTATTCCATGAGGGTACCTTTTTTAGTTTTCGATGGTGCTCTTTCTGAATAAGGATTATATGATAAAAATAAATTTAACTGATATAATTCTGGACTTGGGTCTATGACATTTTGTAAATTTCTAATGAATATGAAGTTCAAATACAAATCTTTATGGTTCAACTTGTAGATTATCAAATAAATCAATAATGGAAGCAAAACATCGTTATTAATATCTTTACTTTTGAACCCTTTCGAGATTAATAGGCTAATCAAGTTTTTTTGTAGCAACACAATGCATTTTAATTTTGTGTAAGGAGTTTGAGTTAAATTTAATTCATCAAGATTTTGTTGTAATGGTTTTAATTCTTCAGGTGTAAAATCAACACTGATTGGGTTTTCTGAAAATTTGTCAAATGGAAGATTCAAATCTTTCAACGTATCTAATTTTTCCTGTAAAAACTCTTGATAAATGATATCTTTATTGTCGAATCTGAATATCTTTTCATACAATGGCACATCATCCCCAGATCGGAACAACTCCAACTCGGCTAAATGTATTGTTTCAAGGATAACTAAAAATTTGTAAAAATTGAAAACTCTTAATTGATACAATGCATCGTTATCTGAACGTTTTAAAAGTCGAATAGATGAAGTACTGTAATTTGCAATCGCCAATAAGTAATCAAATACTTTTGGGTTCTCATTAAAATAATCGCAGTCTAGTATCAACTGTTTTTTAGTTGAATTGGATTGTGTGTATATAGATATTATAAGAACATTCAAGTCTTGATAAAACTTTTTAAATAGATTGGATAACTCAGGCAAAGTTAATGGTGATTGATATCTTGGCTCTTTTAAATATTTGACAAATGATTGCACCAAAGACACTACTTGCAGGTTTAAGGTTAGATTGGTCCTGACTTCTTCATGGAGCTTGGTTATTAATTTGTATGGTACTTTCATTGAAGAGAGAAGTATACAGAATCGCGTAATTAATTATTTTTTTTTGTTCTTTTCCCAAAATAAATTTAGTATGTTACGATCTCATTCATCGGCTATGTAACCCTTTCAATTTTGTGCTAAAATAATCAAAGGTATTTTTTTTATGATCATTAATAAGTAGGTAAAGTCGGTTATCGGTTTAAAAAAGCTGTAAAAAAAAAAAAATTAAAAAAATAAATGAGTACGCCCAGGATCGAACTGGGGACGTTCTGCGTGTTAAGCAGATGCCATAACCAACTAGACCACGCGCCCATTTTATAAAATTTTTTTGCGCTTGTAACAATACCGGCACTTTAAATAAAGCACGTGACAATTTTTTTGAAACGTAGAAATGCTCTAGTTTTACAGTAATTACTTCATCAAAATACTTTATTTTGGTGGTAGTGCAATATTCTCTTGGTGTTAAGGTGCTTTGAATATAAAATTGGGTTAAATTTTAGACTTAATGACTTTTTTTAAAACAAGGCGATTTATGTTTTCCGGTGGTTTCAATGATACTGCATTATGGCATGATGATTTGGTCTAATTATGTTGTAAATCTCAGAATATTTATCAGCGGTGGATTTCTGACTATCACTTGAGGTATGAAATTACTAAATTGTAACTGACCAAGAAATCTAATATTTAACAACATTTCCATTCAATTGGACTACAATTATTCTTGTATGAATAACCTCTGTTCAAGTTATCAACAAAGTTTCTACTCTTGTTTAGTCCCTTGTACAATTAATTTCGACATGATTGCGTCTACCCGCATACTTGAATTTCAAGAGACTTACAGTCTATATATTAAGTAATCAAGTTCATGATGTTTCTGACATGTTTGTCATGTAATACAAAAATGCAACAAACACTCTGAGTTGGATTATTTAATATTAAATAACTCTGAATTGTAATCAGCTTTGAAACTCACTGTGAAAAATTAACTAGCATCAAGTACATATCTACCTTTTCAAGTTAGTATCTAGTGAATATATAATTTGTCGTCAGATATTTGATGAATGTTGGATAGGAAAAATTATCAGCATCGTAGACTCTGAGTGAGCTGAGTAGGTTATCATCATGAACAAATTTGTACATACATATTAGTTTGCATCAGATGTAGTAAGAAAAATTTTTTTCTTCTCTAAATGCAATTTTTAATTTATTCCCATTCCTGAATCCGGGTAACTTGAATTTTTAAAAATTTGCCAATTAGTGTGGACTAGTGTGGACTAGTGTGGCCCAGCTCACCAATTGAATTTGGTCTTCATTTATATCCATGAGATTCTTAGCTTAGCTTATCATTTACTGGTGGATAATACGTGG
>JAJMKJ010000001.1:366328-377299 GCA_030569255.1 Insectozyma sakaeoensis | reverse complement strand
ACTAATAAGATAATAAACAGTACACTACTGCTGCAAAATACATCATTGTATAGATCATTGACACCTCTTTATTATTACTAATTGGTTCCAACAGCCAGCCATCACCACACCCACATGTGCCCCCGAGGGAAAGTCACTGTGATTGTTAGTATTGTATATGGATATATATACTTTATATGTGTATATGTATTTAACTATGTATGTAAGTATGCAAGTATGTGTGTGGGTGAAAGATTCTAAAAATAAATTTTGTGTTTATTTTCCAATGGATTCTTGTTGATCACCACCTGTGTATTGACTTAACTGTTCTTTTACACACCCCTAGTATAGACATCTAGTATAGACATCTAGTATGGACATCTAGTATGGACATCATCGCACAAGATCAACACTCGCACAACTAGATTCTACATCTATGATTCTATATATCCATTTCCACTGTTGATGAGATCAAGTGAAAATTTTCTAATATGTGGCCCTTCGCCCTTATCAATCAACTGGTACCGTAGATCAATAATGAAGATCGTTTTGTACGAATCATTAGTTTCTCTGTGTCTGCTGCACCACTTGTTAGTAATCTACACTGTTTTGAGATGATGGTAGTGATGCTAAAGGTGATGACGGGTTCTAAAGCAGAGGCATATAGTTGGTCATACATGTATGTTTTTTGTAGCACTTACTCGATTTAGTATGTTAATAAATAAACATACATTGTTTTGTTTTGTGATTTATTTACATGTATCTTGCTTTGTGTTGTGTAGAGAGAGTGGGTGTGTGTGTCTAAATTGAATTCCATAGTTTTTTATTTTCATTACTCTATGTTTAATTGGCTGTTGATGATCTACTACTGAGATTAGCAGTCAATGATGATTCTATATATCAATATTTTGGGCCCAACCTCAATTATGTGGAGACAGTAGTATCCAAATCAGCCAGCAAAACAAAAAAACAAAGAAAAACAATAGGACAATTACATAATCATTGATTTTATTATATTTCTATGTAGGTTATGAATAATTTTTCATTCCATTATGCAACTATTGTAGCCGTCGTAGAGTCGCATTTTTCGTAGCGTTGGTCGTAGTGTTGGTCGTAGTAATTGTCGGCATAAGCGCAAACCGCAAACCGCAAAACGAGCGTTTTGTATACTTAATTAACCAATTTAGATAGCGCACCACCACAAACAAGTGGATAAAAACAAATAAACAAACAAGTAAATATTATAAACAAAAGTAGTTGGAGAACAAACACTATCTCCATATGGAATGTGACAGTTTATATCCCAACATATAATCAACTTTTAATCAGTGTTGTTTGTAATGTTGAAACTTGGGCACAAGTGTATATTGTATTACAGCACGTGACTTTAATTACATTGTGAATAGTTTCGGAATTTAATTTTTCTAATTTTTAATTTTTTTTAATTTTTTTTTTTTTTTATTTTATTTTTTTTTTATTTTTTATTTTTTTTTAATTTTATTTTATTTTTATTTTTTTATTTTTCCATTTTTTTCAGTTGTTTCTGATTTTGCTCAATTTCGAGATTTTTATAAAACCACCTTCAACTTCTGCCTCCAATTTTTCTCCTTCTTCTTCTTCTTCTTCTTTTTCTTCTTTCTTCCACTTCAATTTATCTTTAATTCAAACACTCGCTACTAATTAATTGAATAAACAACCATTGATTTATCATGCAATTTAAACAATTTATTGCCAGTGCTGCCCTCGTTGGCTTAGCTGCTGCTGCTAACAACAGTATGTATCCTTATACCCCCCTTCTACCCCCCAATTCCACGTTTTTATCCAATCTTTCAACCTTCACCTGTTTCAATCAATCTCAATTCAACCAATTCAGTCTCAAACAGTTGGCATTTGCTTCAAAATTTAGTATCTGACCAGTCACCACTCGTTTAAAAGATTGTAATCACATTTAAATTAGCTTATCCGATTTATCACATTGAAATTACCTTCTCACTACCCATTTCCAACATTTTACCTCGAGTTTGCCAAGATAACCCCCACCTTCACTACAGTTACAAGTATTATTATTATTATTTTTACTACTACTACAATTACATTTGCCACCACTTTTCACAACTCCATATCCATCTAGAGTCTGAAAATCACACTATACAAAAGTTTTAGCCTTGATATTTATAACCGAATCAATTGGAGGAAAAAAAAAGCCATGAGTTTTTTTTATTTTTTTTTTTTTTATTAATAATTTTTTTCTTCTGTTGATGTTTTGTTTTTTTCCCTTTTGGGAAGAGGGTTGATTTATTGTTTGCATTTGATTGATTAAACGTTGTGCATTGGGCTTATAAGCAACAAATACTAACTTCATTTTTTTTGTCTAGATTCTACATTGACTGCTGCCACCCCAACAGCCAAGAGTGGATGTTCATTTTCAGACTTTACCGCTACTGCTTCATCACAAGTTGCCCAAGTTGCTGCTTGTGAAACTGCTGTTGGTAACATTTACATCACTGGTGACTCGTTTGGAGCCATCCAATTGACTGGTGTCAAGGCTATCTACGGGGACTTGCACATTAACAATGCTACACAAGCTTCTATTGTCAATGCACCAACCTTGGAATTGGTTTCAGGTGAAATTGAATTGAATGCAAACACCATCTTATCCCAATTGAATTTGGCCCAATTAACCACTGTTGGTACCTTGACTTTTAACGCCTTGCCAGCTTTGGAATCTACTGGTTTAACTGCTGGTATCACTTCTGCTGATGAAATTGTCATCTCAGACACTGGTTTGAACTCATTATCAGGTATCAACGTTTATAAATTGAAAGTTTTCAACGTCAACAACAATGACGATATTGAAACTATTGACTCGGGTTTACAAGAAGTTACAGACACTATTGAAATTTCCCACAATGCTGAAAAAGTTGACGTTACTTTAGACCAATTGACCGGTGCTAACAACATTTACTTGCAATCTATCAACTCATTCTCAGCACCAAACTTGACCATTGCTAACGGTTCAATTTCATTATCATCATCACAATCAATTGAGAAATTTGAATTGGCTGAATTAAAATCAATTGGTAATTCATTGACCATTTACCAAAATGACGAACTTGAAGAATTGGACTTTCCAAAATTGACTTCAATTGGTGGTGCTTTGGGAATCTCAAGCAATGAAAACTTGAAATCATTTGATGGCTTTGATGAATTGAAAAACGTTGGTGGTTCAATCAACATTAATGGTACTTTTGATAATGGTACTTTTTCAGCATTGACCAAAGTTGCTGGTGGTTTCACTTTGAAAACTGATGGTCAATTGTCATGTCAAGCATTCAACAAATTGAACTCCAATGGTGATGTCAAGGGTGATAAATTCCAATGTGAAGATAAAGTTACCACTTCATCATCATCATCAAGAAAATCAAACTCTGGTTCATCTGACTCATCAACTGAAACTGGTTCAGGTTCAGGTTCAGGTTCATCAGGTTCATCATCATCATCAGGCTCATCAGGTTCATCATCTTCATCATCATCAAGAAGATCTGAAGGTGTCACCAATGCTGGTAAATTGGCTTCAGTCGTTGCTGCTTTTGCTGCATTTGGTGTTGCTTTGATTTAGAATTAACTAGTTTTGGATCAAAAAATTTATAAAATAAAATAAAATATAAAGTAAAGGAAAATAAATAAAAAAAAAAAGGGGATAAAGGAAGATAATGGGATAATATTCATATTCATCATCATAATCACATCATTATCATCATTAAACGTAATAATAATATAGTTCTATATAATAATAATAATTTTTCATGTATCAGATAAACTCTGAAAACAGGTTAGTCAGAGATCCTCTATAAATCTATGGTTTCTATCTGGATGCTCGCTACTTCATTTACAAACAATTTACCAAGGTGTTCAACACTAGGAGTTTGGCCACAGACTTGATAAATTGAAGTTGCCTGCTTGCTTTTCAAACCGAAACAGGTTGAGGTAGTTTAGAACAGGTTGAGGTAGGTTAGATTTGGGTTTATGTTAGATTCTAAATTGAGTTATCCGATTCTATAAATCTATGGTTTCTATCTGTTGGAGGCTCAAACTGCGTGCTACTTCATTTACAAACAATTTACCAACGTGTTCAACACTAGGAGTTTGGCCACAGACTTGATAAATTGACGTTGCCTGTTTGTTTTTCAAACCACACATTTCAAACAGGTTGAGGTAGTTTAGATTTGGGTTTATGTTTAGCGAGATTCCAAACTCAGTTATCCCGTGTTTCACCCGAATTCCCACGCTTGCGATTTTGAGGTCATCGTTGATCCAAACGCCTGGGTTTTCTGTTGTCTTTGCTTGAATGTCGAAATGGTGCAACACATGGATGATTGAGTTTAGTAGCACGTTGCTGACATAACATTTGGCAGTCAAGTTGTTAAAGTTTTTCAAGTCGATTAAGAGGTAGGCCGTCAACTGGCCCTGACCGTGCCATGTCACCTGGCCACCGCGGTTTAACTGGTGGTACACTGCGCCGACGCTGTTAAAGCCTTTGATGTCGTCTTTTGTCAATTCGACCTTCAGTTTTAACCCCCCGGCGTAGACGTTATCGAACTCAAACGTCAACACTTTCGGCTGTGGCTGGAGTTTGGCGAGCGTGGCTGTTATATCCTCGTTGATGAGCATCTGCTTGCGTGCCAATTGTTTCAACTTGTGCTGTAGGGTTTTGTAGGCCAAGTTCTGGCTCATGAACTTGTCCTGCACGTGTAGACCGTGGGCGAAATCAGATATGCCTTTGAAATTGTAGTGCTGCAAAGTATTGTAACTCGGCACTAACGAATGATACCATCGTGCCAACCTCATCTGGAGATATGTATACGAGTAAGGTGCGGGTTTTGTTTTTTTTTTTAGTATTTTGTCTTTTTTTCTATGAAACAACGGTTGATCTTGAAGAAACAGCCGTCAACTTCAACTACAACTAATAATGTGACGAGTGGGAAACATCATATAACACAGCAGATATTGATCAAGAATAACCAAAGTGATAGGGTCAAGCTGCAGGATGTAGATTACGAAGAATACGAGTTTCTTTATGCAATGTACGTGCCCAACAAATACTTGATTGTGAATAACAAAAAGTCGTACAAGATAGTTCTAGAGTACATGCCTGAGATAACTGGGGATTCGGGCGTTGACCTTGCGTTGCACATGTTTATGCTGAAGATATTTGTCAAATTTGTCACGCCGTGGTACTCCAAGTTGAACACCAACAATAGACAGTTTTTAGACCTGACGTATGGGCTCATGGTGGAGTTGGTCCGCGACCTAACTGCGAGGTTTAAAAAAGTTGATATCGTAGTTGTGCTCGATGAGTTGTGTTGCATCTTGGACCATCACGTTGCCAAGTTCAAAGATGATGCTGCAATTGGCGAATACAGCCACTACAACAACAGCGAAACAATGCTGCTGGAGCAGGCTCTCCATGAGTTTTTACGTAGCCAGCACATGCTTTTCAATGACGAAAAGACCTACTTGAGGGTATTGGCGAGGAAAATGTTGCAGCAGTCGACGCCGGACTTGTTCACGTCACGAGCCGCGAGCGATTTGGTCACTTTGATAATGAGCGATTTGGTGTTATCCAAGACCATGGCCAAGTTGGCATCGCGGCAATTCATTCTTGAAAAGTTGACTCTTTTGAGTGGTGGCAAACCTAAACCGCAACAACGATCCAGCTGGCTAGATCGTTTGAAACTGTTGTGGGCGGGTGTATCTTTATCCTTGTTTTCGTTTCCTCAAAATTATGAACCTTTGAGGTTTAACGTGTTGGAGAGCTCGGTGTTCAAGTTGCTCAACACTGTTTTCTGTCTCAGTCTGCGCAAGCCAATATTGTACAACTTGATTTCCTCATGCAAGGCGCTCTTGGAGATGAACGAGTCTGTTGTGTCGTTTATTAATAGGGTCGTATCGGGGTTTATCGTGGGGAAGTTGTCCCATTTCGATTCGAACCAGTTGGCGCTGATTATTAATGATTTACGCTACACTTTATTCTACGACACCAAGGACAAGGAAAAACAAAAAGACAGCGAGAGTGATATAGATAGAGATTTGTCCAAGCTGGAAATAACAGTGGTGGACGTGCTTGATAAGTTTGATTTCCAAAAGTTTGAATTTTTATATTATAAAGACGAGGACGCAAAAGGGTTCAGAAACGAGATGCAATCGATACTAGAGATATTCCAAGATGAAAACAAGAATAAGTTATTGATAATCAACCTCCTAGATGCGTTGGTGTCCAATATATATCCTGATATATGAAAAATAAAACAATCACACCCCAAAACATTTCTCATCCTGTTGTCTTATCTATTTTTTTGCTTTCTTTTCCCCTTTCTTCTTCTCAAAGTATGCTTTCCTCATGTCTCTCAAATCTGGTGGCTGCTCGATTCCCATCTCCGCCCTGAACTCACTTACATCCTTGTCCAAAATCTTCTCCCAGTACACATTAATCAACGGTTTCGAATTCAACCCGGACTTGATAGCCCACGGGTAGTACACTTGTCTCAAGCGTTTACGCTGGGACTTTTTCAACCTCAATGGGGCAAACAAGGCGCCCAAGCCGCTCATGGGGATACCGATGTTCATAAACTCAAACACCTTGACTGCGATCTCGCCCTCGATAATGATGGGCAACCCAGTGATGGCGTGGTAAAAGTCGTGGCACTCGCGGTACCGCTGGAAAATGTACGCCAACTCTTGGTTGTCAATGTATCTGACTGGGACTCTGGTGTCTGGGCTCACGCCCTCTCGGTCGAGCCAATCGATGTAGCTGCGTCCAATGGTGTTTGGCGGCAATGAGCGGAGGTAGTCGAGGTCCAACGAGGTTGAGGTGATACGAGGTCGTTCCATCAATATACGTCGTCCAGTGGCGTCGCTCAACATTGTTTTTTGCAATTGGGTCAAGATGGGCTTGATTGCAGTCGACTCACCAAGCGCGACGATAAACTCGTTGCGTTCAGGATGGAAAAACGACCCTATCGATGACCCCAAGAACATCAACACTTTCTCTGATAAATGTAATGGGACGTGGCCTGGGTATTGTGGAGCAGGGCGATCAAACGGCTTCAACTTCTTCTCCAATTCTCGCGTCATCTTGATGTTGGGGTCGTTATAGTGTAGTTTGCCTTGTTCCATTTTCGAAGCAAGCACGTTGTTCTTTGAAAACAACATCGAGCCAAATACAGACGTCGCTAACGCTGATAGAATGTAGCTCCGTCTCATTTCCATCGCAACAGGTCTGAACCTGGTAGACACCGGCAACATGGCGTGATGAAATTGTAGGGTTTTTTTCTTGCGCAGAACGAAAATTTAGACAAGATACAAGGGACGAGAAGAACAACAGTGAGGAAGAGAAGAGAAGAGAAGATTTGGGGGGTTTGGATTTGGTGAAATCTTGCCATCGGGTTGATGAATGATCCTCCCCCCCACTGGCTTTGGCAACAATCAGGATATTGAGTGTTTGAATCACTCTAGTTACTGAACTCCTAATCCCACCCCGATTTCTAATCTCTGTCTTGACTGTTGATGACATGTCTCACTGTTGATGACATGTCTCAGGGTCAATTTTTTAGTTGGTGTTTCATCACACAGGTCACACTACAAAATCGTACTTTGCTACTTGGTAGCAAACATTATCTAAATTCTCAAACATTGCCGCAAATTTCAACACCAAACCAACAACAACGACATGTCCCAGTTGCTATACAAGTATTTCCTCCAAAAGGTATGTTTATCTAATCCAAATTTCAAGCGGTATACTAACTGTCACAGACGAACCTCGACCATGTGGTGACTATGGGTCCAAATGACGACCCCTACTTTGAGGAAATACCAAAGAATGAACTACACTTTTACCAGCGTGAGGGGGCCCAACGAAAGAGGAAACTACCCGACTTTATACCCAAGCACGATTTGAAGATCTTGCACTCAGTCAGGAACAAAGCCTACAGACTCGACCTACTGTTGTCGTTGTGCGGCGTGCGCATCGGGTGGGCAGCTGTGATTGCGTTTATCCCCATCATTGGCGACTTTTTAGCATTGTACTTTGCCTTGCAGCTACTCAAGAAGGCTCAGCAGATTGACGGCGGGTTACCGAAAACTGTGGAGACCCAGATGATGGCTAACATCATGTTTGATTTCGGAATCGGGTTGATCCCCTTTGTCGGCGACTTTATCAATGTGTTGTACAAGTGTAACTCGCGGAATTTCATCTTGTTGGAGAAATTGCTCGTTTCAAGGTATACCAAGAATATCAAGCATCCGACGAACCCAAGTCGTCCTGTTCCGCCGCAGCCACACAAAAAAGATGTTTATAACGCCGTATAGAAAACACTCCTACATAAAATACATATGTCTCACTATTTACATTAAGCCCCTCGAAGACTCTAGCAACATGGACTTGACACTGAATTCGAATCAGAATGAGATTCGAGATTCGAGATTCGAGATTCAGTCCGAGATTAGAAATTCAGAGCTATGTGGCGTTGCTACTGATTTCTGGTCGTTCCATGTATGCTAAGATTCTAGATATTCTCCCATTATCCCTTGTCATCAGCTTACACTATACCTTGTCAAATTCGGCTTCTAGGTAGGTCAACCTCGAGTCGAAATCGTCGATAAAGGTTTGTAGCTGGTCCAACTCATAAACTCGGACTCAATCAAATCACAAGTCTTCAACGTCTGGTGGATTCTAGGCCCAAACATTCTCCCACTATACCTTGTCAAATTCGGCTTCTAGATAGGTCAACCTCGAGTCGAAATCGTCGATAAACGTCTGTAGCTGGTCCAACTTCATAAACTCAGACTCAATCAAATCACAAGTTTTCAACATCTGGTCGATTCTACCGTAGTTGTCGCTCAATTGGAGCTTATTCCCAAAATAGTCGTTGTTTATCAAATCCTGTTTCTCCAATATTGACTGGTACGTCTGTTCAGTGAGGGTTGTGATGTGGTCCTTAATCTTGTACATTAAGTAGTCATAGCTCAAAGACAACTGGCGTAGTTCCAATGGGTCCGGGTCCTCGTTTGCATGGTCGCGTTCACTATTTGTGTTTTCATCCATCTAGGGTGGTTTGTCAACTGGTGCACGCTTGACCCTTTTTTTTTCTCTCTCTCTCTCTGTGTCGCCTTCTCGCTCACTTTCTGGCTCACAAACTTTACACACATTCTAATATCTCAAATGGGGTATTCATTGGAGAAGGTTAATCCGAAATTATTGAGACGGGTGTATAGGGCATGTCGACCATCCAACGAAGAGCCAAACTTGGCATTGAACCTCGAAATCTGCGATTACGTAAATGCTAAAGGCGGATCAGCACCAAGAGACGCAGCAATTGCTGTTGTCAAATTGATCTCCCAGAAAGATCCCCAAACTTCAGAGCTCGCATTGAGCTTGTTGGACAACTTGGTAAAAAACTGCGGCTACCCCTTCCACTTGCAAGTGTCAAGAAAGGAGTTTTTGAACGAGCTAGTCAAACGATTCCCCGAACGACCACCATTGAGAATCACAAAAGTTCAACGTTTGATTCTTTTGAACATCGAGGAATGGTACCAAACTATATGCAAGACCTCCAAGTACAAGGAGGACTTTAGGTACATCAAGGACATGCATCGGTTATTGTCCAACAAAGGTTACGTTTTCCCCGAGGTTAAGGTGGAAGACTTGTCGGTGTTGAATCCGACGGAAACGTTGAAATCATTGGAAGAGTTGAAGCAGGAGGAGGAAATCGTGAATGCATCCAAGTTGCAAGAGTTGATCCGTAGTGGGAAACCAAGTGATTTACAGGAGGCAAATAAAATCATGAAGATCATGGCTGGTTTCAGAGACGATAATGTCAAGGAAAATAAGAAAAAGTTGCACGAGGATATATTAAAGTTGCAACGGAAAACAAGCATATTGGACGAGATGTTGAACACTTTGCACCAATCAAGTGGCAAGATAACCGAAGATGACGAGACGATCATCCAATTGTACTCGCAGATCAAGTCGTCGAGCTCCGTCATTCAGAAAATCATAAATGAGGATAACGAAAATGACGAAGATGTCGATAAGGTATTGAAGTTGAACGATGATGTCAATAGTGTGATTGCCAAGTTTGACAAGTTGAAAGGTGGCGAGAATATTTCCATCCCACCAAGCAGTGACCTTAATCTCATTGACTTTGACGATGATCCAGAGGATGCAGTGCAAGATAAGCAGGAGCAAGGGTTTGTTGATTTATTATCCGATTTAACGTTCAACGATAATCCACAACAGCAGCAGCAGAAGGCGGCGGCGGCGAACTCGTTTAATTTGGCCGATCTTTATGGATCAGGTGGATCCATCTCGTTGAATAACCAGCCTAGCTTATTGGGCGATTTCAACTCACCATCGCCACCACCACAATTACAATCGAACTTGTCGTCGTTGTCACCATTTGGATTAAACTTCCCTGCCTCGACACCATCGAATGTAACTGCACCGTCTACATCGTTTACGAAAACTATATCAATTCACCAGTCGGAAGTCAATTTAGACTTGGGGGTGACGTCATCTTCGCAAACTCAGTTATCTGGGTCGTTGATATTATCTGCGTCCAAGAGCATATCTAATGTCAAGTTGTATTTGGCAGTGCCAAAGTCGGTGACATTGAACTTACAACCTCAATCGGGTGACGTTTTGAGCCCATCAACAAGGATTACTCAGAGTTTTGTAATTGATAATCCACAGCAAAAGCAGTTGAAGATTAAATATAAGGTGGAGTATGAGTTGAATGGTCAGCAAGAAGTCAACGGCATCCATGTTTTGAATATATAGGTGGAGGTCAAATAATCAAATTCAAAGTTGATGGTCAGCAAGATGTCAACGGCATCCGTAGGTGAAGATTTAAAATCGAATGGTAATGAAGTCCATGTTTTGAATGTATAGATATCATCAATGTATACTATTAATTGTTTAATGCCCCCCCCCCC
>JAJMKJ010000001.1:285674-366228 GCA_030569255.1 Insectozyma sakaeoensis | reverse complement strand
AAACTGGAGAGATAGACTAACCCCCCCCTGTCTATCATTCGCAATTTCATCCGTTTGGTGGTACTTTTTGGTAATCCATCCTGAGGCCAATATTTGTAAATAACCGCGAAATGTAAAGTTTCAACGATTACGATATCCTCAAATGTATCTCAGACATTTATCCACTGTGGTAACTAGTCACTATGGCCAGGTATAGTTTAGATTACCCGGTTAGAAAATCTATTGCAAGAGTTTGACTATTAATCACGGACATTTTTATACTTTTTATATTCATTTATCTAACATGGAGGTCTACCCCGTCCTATTTTGTTAGTACGATTATTCTCACTATTTCAGCAACCAGAAATACCAGGTTGTGGGTTCCTACCTTTGCTTTACAGAATGAACTAATTCATAGCTCCTGCATTCTTTCCAAAAGTGTCGAATAAGATTTTTTCACAATATTTGAACAAGTTCTGCATTATTTATCTTGACGACATTCTTGTCTTCAGTTCAACGTTGACAGAACATATGAAACATTTGAGACTAGTTTACAAGAATATTCATTTGTGGCAAAGACATCAAAATGTTCATTTTTTCACAAATAAATTGATTTCTTAGGATTTCAAAGCAAACACAAGTTACACCTTTATCAATCACCTCCAACACCTTTCTGTTGACCCATCAATGTAATCGGCGTTTTCTCTGAGCAGCAATCAAATTTAACCTGTCAAGTAGCAGCACCAATTGATGGTCTAAATGTAAGTCAGTATATCAGCAGCGTTCGTCACTGCAAACCAGATAGCACAACACTATTATTGGCCAAATTTGCATACGAAAATTTATTGATTATTGCTCAGTCTGCCAGGCAACCAAGTATAATAGCCAACCACGTGCGGGACTTTTAACTTCGTTGCCAATACCCTTTCATAATTTGGGATTCAATTCAAATGGATTTCATTACCGGGCTTCCAAAGTTGAAAATGGCAAAAATATTGGAAATGCATTTGACTAAATACTCGTGATTGTGGATAGACATTTTGTTGCAACTGACAAGACGGATAATGCTCAGGATATGGCAACTATTTCATCGATAACATAATCTGTTGCCACGTGAAATTATTTCCGATAATGATAAATTGTTTACTTCGAATTTCTGGCTTACGTTTGGAAAGAAGATTACATCTGTCGCACATCCAGAGACAGATGGTGGTACCGAACGTTTGAATAAAACTTTAGTGCAAATGTTTAGATCCAATGTCCTTGGGCTAGTTGGAAGGGATGCCTACCACTGTTGGAGTTTGCATGCAATAGTCATGTCCATCAGTCGACTTGTTTGTCACCATTTAGAATACCAACGAAAAGCTCCATATTTAGATTCTCATGTTCTGTTGGCGAGCCGTTGTCGCGGATTCCGTACAATCATAAAAATCAGATTTTCATGAGAAGCTTGTCTATTTCGAGATCATTTGTTGGATGTGCAGTACACTTTTTCTCCAGTAATTAGAACCGAATCTATCAAGTTCATGTTTGCTATGTCAGCTATTGGTAGTAAGCTTATTCATCAAATGAATGTGACTACAGCCTTTCTAAATGGGATCATGGAGCAAGAAATTTATATTTGCCAAGAAGATTGGAGTCGAAATCACGTTTACCGCGGTCGCCCATCCAGAGACATCCAGAGACAGATGGTGGTACTGAACGATTGAACAAAACTCTAGTGCAGATGTTTAGGTCCAATAATGTTCTTGGATTGGATTGGAAAGAATGCTTACCACTTTTGGAGTTTGCCTATAATAGTCATGTGCATCAATCGACTGGTGTGTCACCATTCATGGCAGATTTGGGATACCAACCTCGGGCTCCATATTTAGACTCTCGTGTACCGTTGGCTGCACGTGAACCGTTGTCAAGGATTCCATACAATCGCAAAAATCCAGGCGATTTCCACGAAAAGCTTGTTTATTTCCAGACAATGATTCGCGATCATTTATTGGATGTACAATACAAGACCGAGAAACGAGTTAATGCTAAGCGAATTGAACAGAAATTTGTTCGCCAGGATTTGAGACTGGGCTGAACAAGGTATGTAAATAGGAAGCAAGACGAATTGAACAGAAGTTTCCTGCGGTCTATCCATACACTGTTGAGAACAAACATTCTACTCCTGTTTGATTTCAATCATCCACTTACCAAGTCATCAGTTAAGAATACATTATCTGAAACCCAGTATTAGACCACAATTACTTCAACTATCTAAACAAAATTTTTTAAATAAATCTTTTGATGATTTAGTCACCGATACTTTTGTGTTATCAATCTGAAACCAAACTTTGGGGGAACAATAAAACTACAAATATATTAACCAAACCCGCCCCAAAAGCTCTGCTAACCAGGACTACCTACTTTGGTTAATACATTTGTAATATATTTCCCCCAACTTTAATCCCCCTTTTGTATCTCTATAGGCCCCTATAATGTAGAATTACATTGACTTCGTATCATATTGGTAGCTTAAAAGCAAAAATATCAAACAAAACAAAATTTATACGATCCACACCGCGTATTGATTCATTCATCAAAAATATTGATTGTACAACAACTAAGAAATAGAAGGTCTGAGTCATAGACAACCAAAGGTTCCGATAACGAAGAATACAGCGGCGAAACATTCAATCAAGTTTCAGATTCCTCATTGAATGCAATGCGAATCACATCCTAATAGTTTTTGACCTTGTTGCCAAATTACAATTACCCATTCAACCATTGTCACGACCATATAGTTACGCCGCCTTTGGTTCTGGGTTAAATGTTTTTAATAGTGGTGAAGTTGTGCTTGAGTTTACCATTCCGGGATTACCACAACAATTTCAGTTTTCATTCATTGTTTATAACACTACAATCGCACCCATTATTCTTGGTGAGAATTTTTGGGCAAAATATGCCAACCTGGTAAATTAATTTCTTGTCAATCTTTACCCTATTCCTACCATTCCATTGTCCCGTGAGTTACTTGTTTTCAACACCAACAATGAAGATTTTGTTGAACCTACACTATTACCTACTGCCATCGAAGACTTAATTCAGGAGTATAAATCGATCAAGCCACTTACACTCCTTCCACTTAAACGTGACGATGATTACCAAATTCGAATTTTACCAGGGGCTGTGAAAGCAAAAAATCGCCCGTTTCCAAAGTATACACAAGCTGCGTTGCAATTTATTAAATCTAAAGTGCTTAGATTGTTAGAATCTGGTTTAATTGAAGTTTCGAACGCCTATCATTATGTGATTCCGTCAGATGTTCCAAAGAAAACTGGTGGCTATAGAATGGTGTTTGACTATCGAAGTGTAAACGCAATCACAGATAAAATGTCAAATAATTGGTTGCTGTTATGGGAGTTATTACCAGGTGTCGAATCGAGCAAAATTTTTAGCACTATCGACTTATCAAGTGCTTACAACCAACTTCGTATTCATGATGATCCCAAACCTTATACAACTTTTGAGTCATCACTTGGCAAATTTCAGTTTAAAGTTTTGATATTTTTGGTTGAACTGATGCTCCACAAGCTTTTGACAGATACATGGCTAAGTTGTTTCGAAAATTGCCATATGTGAAAACTTACTTAGATGACATTTTGGTTCATTCTGCTGACCCTGTTGAACACGTTCATCATTTAAAACTGGTCTTTGCTATTCTTGCTGAACAGGGGACACATTATTAATTGGGAAAAATGTATTTTTTGCAAGGAAGTTATTAATTGGGTAGGTCATACTATCAGTTCTCGGGGAATAGAACCAAATGATACCAATCGAGGTCAAATTTTGGAATTGTGGAATTCACCAAACAGTGGTGGAGTAGACAAATTGGCAATTGTTTTTTTCTTGTTTGCCACTCTTTTCTTGTTGGTCTTTCTTTTTTTTGCTGTTTCAAGGCGCACACCATTTTTGTACATTCCTTTCCCTTGTTTTCCTTTGGTAAAAATTCAAACTATTTCCATCTCATCATCCAACTTCATTTCCAATCCAACAAATCAACAATGAAAGTATTATCAGTCTTAGTCTTGTCCATCGCTGCCTTTGCTTCAGCCAAAAACATCTTTGATTTGGACAAATTCAAAACAGCTTTGGGTGAAGATAAACAAGCAAAAAGAGACGAAACTGGAGAACCAAATATCATCAATGATGGCACCCTCGCTGCTGCTTAAGGGACAAAGACCAGTCTACAAAGGTTTATCAATTAAATTCAGTTCAAGTTTTACGTTTTGCAGTCTTTTTAGAAAATAAACATTTAGTCAGGACCAAGCCCCCTATCCCCCTGTCTCCCAATGCCATTTTTCTAGAGCGATATACATCTTGGTAGAGACATAAGCTAAGTGCTGCCACTGTGTATTCCAAGTCTATACATCAAAACCGTAACGAATTTACCTCTCGAGATCCTCCTGTAATGTAAACATGCTGGCTCCACGTTTTTACAAGAAATCTACATTACCAGTGAAGTAGTATGCGTTTGTAATAAAGTCACAGATCGGCCCATCATAGTCTCAAAGACTTGCCCTCCTCTGTTGACCAGTTACTCTTGTTCCTGTTCCTTGTTCTTTTCCTGTTCTTTTCCTGTTCTTTTCCTGTTTCCATTTCTGTTTACTCCTCGTGCTTTAGCGAGTTTCGATAAATCTTCTCCAACCGTCTCCTCTTGTCCTTCAATAGCTTCAACTTTGTCACCTTATCCCCATCTATATTCATCAAGCTATCCCTCTTTCTGCTTTTCAACTCATTTGCCAAAGTTAGCTTTTTCGAAGTTAGCTTATTAATTTTCAAACTTAACTCATTCAACCCTTTGCTAATCACCGGATTTATATTCTTTTCAAACTGAGTTTTAGCATCAATCAAATCTAGCTCGGGCACCAAACTAAATATTTTGTTCCTCGATAAGATCAATTTCAAACGTTGGCAGTCCTGGGTTGAAGCTGTCAATATCCTATTTGAGCTCTGTAAGAGACCAATTGACTCCTTCAACAGTCGATTACAGCTTGTTAAAATATTGTACTGGTTGGAAGCAGTGGTCATTGAAAGTGAAATCAAAACAAAAATAGTGACTTTAATTGATATTTTGATTTGAGTATATATTTTTTATTTTTATTTTTATTTTTATTTTTTTTTCTTTCTTTGTACAAATTGTTTAACTGTCTCAAAGAATAAGTTCATTTACTCCCTTTATGATCTCAATAAGCTGGCATTATTGATTGATTATGACCGACACAGAACATCTTTTATCCAATCAAAAAACCCTGTTTCCTAATGTCGAAACGCGAAATGATAATCTAGTCAAGAACCCAATCTTGTTACAACAAAAGCACCCAAAAGAGAAGTCTATACTAAACGGCAACAGCAACGGCATAGGAAATGGAAATAGAAAACGTTCAAACTCGCATTCACAAGTCATATCGTTGCCCTCTAAGCCCAAGAGGGACAACATGCTAACACAACAACACCAACAACAACAGCAACAGCAACAACAGCAACAACAACAGCAACAGCAGCAGCAGCTCCAACAACAACAACAACCAAAGAAACGAAACCAAGTACAGTTTTTTGTCACGTTATTGCCCTTGAACGATACTTTCATTAAAAAGCACTTGTTAGTCGCTACATACCCCGAGACCACCAAGTTGGGTCGACCAACAGGGACAAAACACAAGCCAGACATCACAAACGGCTACTTTGATTCAAGGGTTCTAAGTCGAAATCACGCACAGATCTACATCGATCCAAACAACGGATACTTGATGTTGCAAGACTTGGGCTCATCCAATGGAACTTATTTGAACGACACGAGGTTGACTAATGAGCCCGTCAAAGTCGAGATTGGAGATATCGTTTGTTTGGGCTTCAACGTCCAGGCTGAGTCAACACACAAACAGATCAGCTTGAAAATTGACAACATAACAATTATAAACAATAACGACAAGAAGAAACAAGTTGACTCGATAGAATTCAAGCATTTATCCTTTATTGAAAATATTTACAAACAAATCAACCAGCTGCCACCTTCGTCATCCCCCGCCATCGACATAACGTTTGATGCTGCATTATTTGGCGACGTGAATCCTAGCTTAGACTATAGTCTATTGGGGTTGTACTCCAACAATCTCGGCATTTACAACAACTCGCAAATATCAAATACAACGACGTTGGAGAATGTCATCAATCTATTGATCTTGAACTTATCGCGAGTAAAGCAACAATCGTCCAGTTTGAACGGGTTGGCCAACTTTCTAACAAACTATAAACTTCAGATTGACGAGTTGAACCAAAGTTATTTGAGCACAGAATTTGAAAAGGAACTAAAAGCAATGCAGGGGAAACTAAAGAATGAAAAACAATTGAATGATAAATTCAAGAATGACTTGCAGTTGCTCGAGTTGGAAAACTTGAATAAGCTCGATCGATTAAACGAACAGTTAAAGTCATGTCAAGATGAACGCGAATCGTTGAACAAGTATATTAGTGAACTAAAGTTGAAGAATATCAGTATTGAAGACAAGTACAAATCGAATTTAGAAATGATTAAAGCGTTGGAAGATGATAAAATAAAGTTGAAGCAGGAGTTGCAGAGTGCAAAAGATTTGGCCGATGAAATCGCTCTAAAACAGTCTAGCATGAATCATGAGAGGATAGAGGACGTATCAGACGCTATCAATGGGTTTATCATGGATTTGTCAAGAACTCCCTCGGTACGCGATAATATAAAGAACATGGAAACAAGTTCAAATACAAGCATAAAAGATACGATTGAACTAACGCCACCGCTGAGTGATGACAACGACGATGATGATGACGAAGAGGAAGACGAAGAGGAAGAAAATCACGACGATTACGAAAACAATGTCAACAACATAACACACAACAATAACAGTAGCGACAGCAGTGTTGAAAAGTCACGCCATCACGCGGACGAACACGTTAATCTATTCAACAAACAGTCATCCTCCACCCCTGAATTATCGTCGTCATCGATAATATTACCATCGAAAGAAGCGGAGCCATTCCCTAAGAAAATCGACACGCCGGCAATTTTGAATGATGAAAAACAGTATATACTGACATTTATAATCGCGGTGTCAGCCATGATTATAGGATTTTGTTTACAGAAAATAGTAAATTGATATTATTAATATATACAAAGTGCTATTAAAAAAAAGGTGACTGACTATCTCCATTAGTAATTTTTGTTAAACAGCGCAAAAAATCAAAAATCACAAATCAAAAAATAAACCTCAAATTCAAAAATCATGGAGATTAGAAATATACCGCAAATACTAACAGACAGCTCTAAATACAGTTATCTATCAGATCTCTTGGATGTAGATCATGACGAGTACCAGCAGCTCACCCGGGAAGATCAAAAGCTCATCAACACATTGGAGTTATTCACGTTTGGCAACTATTCCCATTACGCCAAATACAAAGTTGACTACATCGAATTAGACCAGCAACTAATAGACAAATTGATACAATTGACCATATTATCTATCTGCAACGAGAATGAAGGGTCAGTTCTAGATTTGGATTCGGCCGATTTTAAAAAACACAACCTTGACAATTTGGACTCGTATGTCATTGATCTCCAATTTAAAAAGTTGATCGACATGAAGATTGATCAAGTCAATAACCGATGGATCATCAACGACTCCTTCGGCAGGGACGTCTATAACTCAAACTACTACGATTTACATGTATTGCACGAGATGAACGACATACCCGAGAGGTCAATCACCAATGCCCAGACTAGATTGAAGAACTGGGTCACTGATAAACTCGTACCGTTGAAGATGGAGCTAGATCAGGATCTCAACCAGCCAAAGATAGATGTATCCAGGAAAAGGAAAACGCCCGATAATATATAGTAATAAAAATAAATAATATGTATATTTTGCTTTGGTTTCGTTTCTTTGTTTTACGCTTTCCATAATTTACCAACTACTTTGGTTATACCGCCGTCTTTTTCCTCGATTTTGTAGATACCGTAACCTGCAACCCCGGTGCCGAAAGTCAACAAGTACATTGCGTAGTTGTGCCAAACACCATATACTCTCTTTGGGATATAATCTATGATACAACTTTGGAAGCCGGCAAAACAGTGGTACAACAACAAGGCACTCAAGGTGGAGTCGACCAAAGTGGAGACACCAGTGAACAATGGAGCCAAAGTTAATGGCAATAAACCAACACTGACCAATCTCTCGCTGGTCCAGTGTAATGAGCCTTCCAATTTATGAGGTTTTGGTGGAACGTAGGCGTCATTGACTGTACCAACAATGTAACCAGGAGGTTGTGGGATAGTTTTGATGCCTCTGATTAAGAATGCTGTGGATCTTATTGGCTTTAAACCAACGTTACGTGACAATGATAACATGATGGTGCTTTAGTAATTGTGTGTAGAAAAATGTAGTGTTCGTGTGATTGGAACAAACTGGGGTTGGTTGGTTGTTTGATTTTATTTTATTTTATTTCGCTTGATTATTTTCCACTGGTTTTTGATTGGCTGCAGTAGGAAAACTGGTAGCGGCTTTTATAGGGCCAACAGGGCCATTTACGCATCGACTTTTTGGTCGGGAGAAATAGTTATTCACACCCTTCGTTACACATTATACATTGCTATACATTATTTTGTTTACAAGCTCTTTATAAACCATTCGAGGTCCTGAGTTGGATCATCCTCATTAGGGTTGAAATCAACCTCAGCAAACTTGATACCTTTCCTTCTGTTCTCACGTTGTACTTGCTCGTAAAACTGGACACCCTCAGTGACTGGGTCATTCCTTTCTTTCCAAGCCAAGTATCTCTTTAATTTAATCGTCAAAAATAAGTCTGTTTGCTGTAGACCCAACGCACTGCCAACCAAAATCATTTGAAAGTATTCCTTCTTATCGTCGCTTTCGGAAAACTCGCAATCAAGGTTCGTCGGCGACGTTATTTGGATTTTCAGAATGCCGTATTTCTTCTTGATGATGTCCAAGTTGCTATTGTGTTTGCCTAGTATTCTTCCAATTATACTTTGATGTATGTAATGCGTCTGTATGTACTCATCGCGGTGTTTTGAAGGCACCCCCAAATACATGATATTCTTGTTTAAAGTCTCAACCTTGTTGACAAACTTCTCAATCTTGACCTCTCGCGATATGAATACATTGATTATCCCAATACTCTCAGCTATCCTGCGCATGCTGCCACGAATCCTCAAACTTATAAAGTTGCCAATAGTTCGACCAAACTCGATCGAGCTGACTTCAGTTATACTCTTGACGTAGAAAAACTTGCCTTGGAACTTGCGTAGATAGTAGAGACTCGGTAGCGACTCCTTGTCGATGTATACTACCTGGTGGTTGTGCTGGTGGTTGTACGGCTTGACAAACGCATATCTCGTGCGGTAGCAGTCGTCTAGTAAGTTCTGGTTGCACGGCAACGTCACAGGAAAAGTGGAATGTAGGTTATCCGTGAAAATCCGGATCCCTCGCTTGAATATTAGCGTCATGCTATCACTGTTGATGATGATGATGATGATGGTGAAAAATAAAAAAGAAACTCACACAGTCACCGTGCGCTACCAGAAATTGAAGAACAGCATTCATTGAGGTTATATATACAGTTATACGAGTTCGTCTTCGTCCTCTAGCTCTTCAATCTCTTTGACTCTCTCTTTCGGACCGTATCTCTCTTTCAACGGCTTTTCCAAGATTCCCAACGGACCTCTTTCGTATATGATTTTACTCCACTTGATGATCATTTCGTCGTACCAGCTCCTGTTTAGCTCGCCTTCGTATATTGGCAAGCTATCCTTCAACTGTTTGCAGTTGGCGGCCTCTTTCTCATTCTTAGTCTTGTGATACATCATCTCAAGATTGTTCAACACTTGGTATAATATGGGGGACACTTTTGATGACGAATTGTAATCGTAGTAAATCTCATCGACTACTTCCTTGGACATATCAATCGCCTTGTCTTTGTAACCCTTGACAAACAAGATCTCGCTGATGTGTGCTTTCAAAGAACAAATTTGTAAGATCAAGTTCTCAGACGCACAGTTGAAAAGTGGATAGTTGGTTTGTGTTTTGATTCCCGCCTTCAAGTTATGATTTATGCCTTCAAGTACTTTTAAATTTGTCAAATAAATCTGCAACGATTGATTCAAAAGCTGCTGTTGCTGCTTCTTCTTGTTGTTCTTGTTGCCTGGGTCTGTGGCTAATACAAACGCCAATTGATTCAAACAGTTTAATAGCTCATCTGAAATCTTGTCGCTTTGTAACTTGAAATCAGCATCCAATTGGAAATGGAATGTTTTCGCCAACATCAGGATGGACTTGGCCAATAACGATATTTTTTCATCTGTGTCTGATGTTATTCTGCTTAGCAATCTAGCCCCATACGATAGTTTCTCGGGGTCAGCCAAATTGTCAAAGATAAAGTCATCGTTAACCACCTTGTTCAACATTTTGATAGATATCTCCACCTCATCTTTTGCTAACAATGCCTTGGCGTACCTCAATACAATATCGATGTAAAAGTTGGCAAACTGGGTGCTTTTCGATAACAATTTTTCCTTGCTTATTATCGGTACATCAAGAGTTGCCGTGTCAGCGTACTCGGGGTCGACTTCCTGGTACAAGTCGAGTAATAATTTCCGGTAGTGCTTAACAGCGAACCTTGGGCTCCCCAAGACGTCGTCCTTATTAATTGCCTTGACTGCATTGACCCGGTCCTGCCACCTCAACTCCCACGGGATTGGCTGTCGTCTATTGGCATCACTGTAGATGAAATACAACGAGCCCAAAGATATGATTAACCCACCAATGTAGGCACCAGCGACTATGTTGACTACAAAATGCCATTTCTTCAAGTTGGAAAGCCTCGGTGCTGTGAGTTTTATCCCTCGAATTTGATTCACAAACGGCTTAGATCTCCAGATCGTTCTGTGAAACATTGGCCACAGTATAATTATATATATATACTTTATTTTTTTTTTTTTTTTTTTTTTGCGTTTTGATGAACTCAGATAGTAGGTCAACTACATCGACTGAACTAACGGTACTACAGAAGGTTATCACTAATTGGTTGATTCTAGATCCAACTTTAACGCAGCGAAATTACAGAAATGACAACAATATCTATTTTCTAGGCGGCAGGTTGAAAAGCGTCAAGGCTAAACCGATAAACTTGATCACATTGAGCTTGATCGTCATTCCTGGCGTGTTATATTGGATTTTCGAGGCCAAATGGTCGTGGAAGCGATCACCAGCTATTGTGATAGTGTTTAGTTACTTGTGGTTGGTCACGCTACTATATTTCACAAAGCTGGCAACCAGCGACCCTGGGGCGTTGCCTAAAAACTTGCATTTACCAAAACATGTCGGTGTTGAAGTCGAGCTGCCGCCCGATGAGTATTTCAACACGGTGACACTACCACCGGGTGTGACTGTTAAATACTGCTCAACGTGTCATATTTGGAGACCACCAAGAACGAGTCATTGCTCGATATGTCAGGTTTGTGTATTGAACCATGATCATCACTGTGTGTTTTTGAACAACTGTGTTGGCGAACGCAATTACAAGTTCTTTCTATGGTTCTTGCTATCTACCGTTGTAACAGGTATCTATCTCCTCGCGGTATCATCGATTGAATTGCGTGTTAGATCGCCTTATAAAGCGCCAGTCAGTTTACTTTTGCTCATATACCTGGCGCTAGCGATAATTTATCCATTGCTATTGCTAGTATTCCACTTGTTTTTGACGGGTCAAAACATAACAACAAGAGAGTATTTAAACTACGTGTACAAACGACGAAGTTCGTACGTCAACTTGTTTGATACGCATTCAATTGCGAAAAACTTATATATCAACTGGCTTGGTAGAACAAATGGCATTAATAGGTATAGAGAGGATCACAGTACAGGCGACATGCGGTTTGAGAAAGTTATGCCATTAAAAGAATTCATCAAGGAGTAGACAACAACAATTTAGGTATCGTATCTAGTCAGGAAACTATGAAACCTAAAATTCAAACAACTAAGTCCCCGTTGGCGCTAAGTCCCCGTTGGCGCTAAGTCCCTGTTGGCGCTAAGTCCCTGTTGGCGCCATTTGTCGCTTTATCTGGCGGCACAAACATGGAACCCTAGAAATAATTTATTTTGAAATAAATGCACGACGCGATAAGTCCAAGTCCCAAACGACTCATTCAGCTACCATTAGAAGAGAAATTATCAATAGAAAAAGGTAGATCAAGATCCAACTCCGTTTCGTCTCCAACTGCTTAAACGAGTAATCTTCAAATTATCGCTTAGAGTAGGATGCAAAAATTCTCTAAATTTCATTATCAAAAATTTTTCGTTTCTGTCTCCAATTAATCTTTTTTTCTTTTTTCAATTTTTTTTTTTTTCGTCAACTCATCTCCTTTATTTAATAAACCAAATCAAGGATATAATTCAGTTTTGAAGCTTTAATAATATAATCTCTATATCTATTAAACTTCATTATCTTTAAACAAATTTATAAAAAAAATCTAAAAAAAACTAGAAAATTTATAAAAAAGTTCAAAAAAAAAATTTTATAAAACCCCTCAACATAACATGAATGAATTACAAGATAAAGTTGAAAAATTAAACTTGGAATCATCCAGTGAAGAAAAAACCGGTGCTCCAGCTGCTTCGACTTCAGCCGCTGCTGCTACCCCATCATCTGGTGCAGCTGCATCATCTGAACAAAGTGAAAACAAAGTTCAAGAAGCTTCAGCCAGTTTGTACGTTGGTGAATTAGCACCATCAGTTAACGAAGCTACTTTGTTCGAGGTTTTCTCGCCAATCGGACAAGTTTCGTCAATCAGAGTCTGTAGAGATGCTGTCACCAAGAAGTCCTTAGGCTATGCGTATGTCAATTTCGCAGCAGCTGCCGATGGTGAAAAAGCTATTGAAGAGTTGAACTACTCTTTGATTGATGGCCAACCATGTAGAATCATGTGGTCCCAAAGAGACCCTTCGACTAGAAGATCGGGTGACGGTAACGTTTTCATCAAGAACTTGCACCCAGCTATCGACAACAAGGCTTTGCACGACACATTCAGTGCTTTCGGTAAGATCTTGAGTTGTAAAGTTGCTACTGATGAAAACGGAGTCAGTAAATGTTTTGGTTTTGTTCATTATGAAACCAGCGATGCAGCTGAAGCCGCCATTGAAAGTGTCAATGGTATGTTGTTGAATGACCGTGAAGTTTTCGTTGGTAAGCACGTTTCGAAAAAGGATAGAGAAAGCAAGATTCAAGAAGCTAAGGCCAATTTCACAAATGTGTTTGTCAAGAACTTGGCTACCTCATTGAGTGAAGAATCAATCAAGGACTTGTTTACCCCATTTGGAACCATTACATCATTCCATTTGGAAAAGGATGAATCGGGCAAATCTAAAGGATTTGCATTTGTCAACTTTGAAACACACGAATCAGCACAGAAATCAATTGATGAGTTGAATGACAAGGAAATTGAAGGTTTGAAGATTTACGTTGGTAGAGCTCAAAAGAAGGCTGAACGTAGCTCTGAGTTGAGAGAAAGCTTTGAAAAGGCAAGAATCGAAAAGGCTCAAAAATACCAAGGTATTAACTTGTTTATTAAAAACTTGGATGACAGCGTTACTAGTGAAGAATTGGAGGAATTATTCCAAGAATTTGGTTCAATCACTAGTGCTAAAGTCATGGTTGACGAATCGGGTAAATCTAAAGGGTTTGGATTTGTTTGTTTCACTACACCAGAGGAAGCTACCAAGGCTATTAGTCAAATGAATCAGAAATTGGTCAACAATAAGCCAATCTACGTTGCTTTGGCACAAAGAAAAGATGTCAGAAGATCACAATTGGAACAACAAATCCAAGCTAGAAACACTGCCAGATTAGCCTCAGCCCACGCTGGATTGCCAGGCCAATTTATCCCACCAATGTTTTACGGAAATGGTCCATACCCACCACAAATGATGAGAATGAGAGGTCAATTCCCAAACCAACCTGTTCCAATGTACATGCCACCACAATTCCAACAACCTCAATTGAGACCACAGCCACCAGTTGATGAAAAGAGAATGCTTGGTGAACAATTGTACCCAAGAGTCATTGCTAAAGTCCAAGATCCTGAAGCTGCAGGTAAGATCACTGGTATGATGCTCGGATTAGAAACTGAAGAATTATTGCAATTATTGCAAGATGAAGAGTTGTTCCAATCACATTTTGATGATGCTTTAAAGGCTTATGAAGATTTCAAGAATAATTAGGTAACATAGTTTTATAATTTTACTCCCTACTCCTTTACTTTTCATTCTTCCACTCTTGACTACTTTCACTCTTGACTACACTTTTCACTACTTTACTTTCAATTTACTGGGGTTGTATATTAAATCCTTTTATACACTCCTTGACTTTAACTTGTCGTACATCTCGGAGATCTTTGTGCTGGGGACTTTGGAGGGCCAGAAGTTTCCGGCATACGACCATAGATCCCTCTTGTATTTTTCCTTCTCTCTTGACGTTGGTTTAGTCTTGAGCTGGACTTCGATGTAGTTTCCCACGTTCAACAACTCAGTTTTCAAAATCAGGGTCCATTCCTGCTTGGTCAACCCCTTGTTTCCCTTGTGTAGCTTGTTCAACGAAGGTTGGATATTTTTCATGATTACAGGTGGGTCATCTAACTTTGACTCTTCCACTCTTGACTACACTTTTCACTACTTCAATTTACTGGGTTGTATATTAAATCCTTTTATACACTCCTTGATTTTAACTTGTCGTACATCTCGGAGATCTTTGTGCTGGGGACTTTGGAGGGCCAGAAGTTTCCGGCATACGACCATAGATCCCTTTTGTATTTTTCCTTCTCTCTTGACGTTGGTTTAGTCTTGAGCTGGACTTCGATGTAGTTTCCCACGTTCAACAACTCAGTTTTCAAAATCAGGGTCCATTCCTGCTTGGTCAACCCCTTGTTTCCCTTGTGTAGCTTGTTCAACGAAGGTTGGATATTTTTCATGATTACAGGTGGGTCGTCTGACTTTTTCGCGTGTTTAGGCTCGGGAGTCAGCGATTTCACCTTCTTCTGAGCCTTTTTAATCTTCTTGATCGAGGGTGCTGTTGATGTGGTTGCGGTGGTTGAAGTCGTCGAGGAGGACAACGACAGTGACGCATCGTCGTTGAGCAAGGTCAAGAGGTAATCGACACGTCTGCCCAAGTGGACTGACCCGGGCACTTTCTTATCATTTGACTCCAAGAATAACTTGTTCTGTAGTCCAAGCAATGGGTCGTCCCTGATTTGGATCCATGACCCATGGCCAAACTTATTAACCCCACATAAAAGATTCTCGTCATCGGTCTTTGTCCATTCACAGTCCCAGCCTTTGGTAGGTTTGGTGTCGCGCTTCAAGATGACATGGCCATGGCTGTCGATGACGTGCTTGTTTAAAAGCTTAATCTGGCTGATTCTGTCGATAATGGTGGATGCGTTTAAATTGGTGACGCCACTATAAGTGAACAACAACGTGGTCTTTTTGTGGCCGTCCTCCTTCCGCTGCTGCTCGTCCTTCTTGATTAAATCCTTCGATATTTTGATCAACTCCTGGTACGCATGTTTCACCAAGATTAACTTGTTGGAAATACTACCTTCTTCAACTAACTTCTCCCACTTGCCATGCAAGTCGCCCCACTTTAAGATCGCCCTGTATATGCTTCTAATCTCCTTCTCGCTCAACTCGTTGTACTCCTTTGGTGGCTCTCTACGTCTCGACGACATGGCAATCTGTTGCTGTAAGAACTCTTCGTCGGCTTTGCGCTTCTCCTCCTCCTTCAACTTGACCAACTCTTCCTGCGGTATTATATCATCCCATTCGACATTTGCCTTGTAATCAGTGACTTCAAACTGCTTCAAAAACTCTTCAGAACCAAGGTTGGACTCGCCTAGGTCGGGGGTGGTGACGTGGTCCTCGGCATGGTTTAACACGTCATCCAAGTTCAAGTTCTCCAACTTCTTTTGATTGTCGTTCTCCTTGAACATGGTGCTGGCGCCAAACTTCAATATCTGACTCAACTCATTCGTCGTTGGGTCATTGGTGTTGTTCTTCTTGTTCTTATTCACATCGGTGATACCGAGCGAGATAATGGCATACTCCAAGATCATCTTCTTCCTCGCTCTCTCCAAGATCTCTTCCTCAACGGTATCTTTCGAAACAAACCGGTATACAGACACGTTCTTAGTCTGGCCGATACGATGCACCCTCGCCATCGCTTGTAAATCAGCTTGCGGGTTCCAATCCGAGTCGTACAAAATCACAGTGTCAGCAGTCATCAAGTTGATACCTAGCCCACCAGCACGCGTCGACAACAAAAACACAAAGTCCTGCGAGCCTGGCGCGTTAAACTGATCAATCGACACCCGTCTCTGCGCCGAGGGTATGCCCCCATCGAGTCGTTGGTACTTGTACCCCTTTTCGCTGAGGTAATCGCTGAGAATGTCCAACATCTTGACCATCTGGGAGAATATCAACACTCGGTGGCCCTCCTTCTTCAATCGGGTCAACAATTGCTCCAACAACACCATCTTACCACTCGACATAATCATCCCCCTCAACATGTTCTCCCGCGTCTTATAGTTCTGCAATACGCGGTCCTCGGCCCCGTCAAACAAGTAAGGGTGGTTCGACGCCTTCTTGAGCTCGCTCATCACGTTCAACAACGATATCTGCGACCCACTCTGGTTCAACGCGGCATAGTTCTTGGTGATGATGTTCTTGTAATACTCCGTCTGTAAGTCACTCAACTCGACCCTCAATATACGTTCTGTTTTCGATGGGAGCGACTTTTCAACATCCTTCTTCAACCTTCTCAAAATGTATGGCTTGATCGCATTTTGCAACTCCTTGATGTACAGCTCGTCGGGGTCCTCAAAATCAATCTCTTGGTCAATTGTAAATCTGCCCGGCATCAAAAAGTTACACAAGGCAGCCAACTCCTTGACATTGTTCTGCAATGGTGTACCTGTGATCAACAATCGGTTGGAAACTTTAAAGCTTTTCAACGACTCGTACAATGACGACTCTGCGTTTTTTAATCGATGCGCTTCGTCAACTGCTAAAAACTGCCACTTGAATGAACCCAACGTCGAGCGGTCCTTCAAAATGTATTCGTATGTCGTCAACAAGATATTGAACTTGGGGAACTCATAATCAACAATTGTTTTCCTTGCTTCGGTGTTACCTAAATAGTATATGCAGTTCAAGTCAGGCGCCCACTTTTCAAATGTCTCTTGCCATGCTGGAATCGTACTCAAGGGAACAACGACTAAATGGGGACCGTTTTGTCTTCTTGCATAGATCAACCACGACAAAAATGCCACCGTTTGAACTGTTTTACCTAATCCCATTTCGTCAGCTAAAATCCCATTATCGTTCTTGCTCCATAGGTACGCCATCCAGTTCAACCCCGTCAACTGGAAATCTCTCAATTCCCCATTCTTGATGAATGGTGGCTGTTTGATCAATCTTTCAAACTTGGGTCGTTGTGATGGTTGATAATTGGATGAATATTGTGGTAATATCTTTGAGTTTTGACGTTGTTGATATTTCGATACTTCAAGCGGGGCAATCTTGGCAATCTGTTCACCATCCTCCCATGAACATTCATCGTAATAAAGACGCTTCCATTTGACAAAATACAACATCTTATTCTGGCCATCGTCTTCTTGCACCCTTTTCGAATCAACAATCCTCTCCACTTGGGTGAACTCATTTTGTTCGTCTCGTTTCCGCTCACGTTCTATATTCAACGCCTCAATCTCCTCCCTAGTCGTCAATGAATCCAACCGATACGCACGGTCCTGTTTCAAGTATTTAACATAGTTTTGTACCTTTTTGAACCCTTTGAACTCCGAAAGTTCCTCATACGTCAACCATGAATTATGGAGATGACTCGCGTCGCTCCATTTGATCTTGTACAAATAATCCGTCTCAAAAGCACCGTCGTCCTTCTGGTCATGCTCGCTATCCTGGTTCAACTTGTAATCCATCACCATGTCAATGCTTCTCACAGGCACTTCTTCCTCGTAGTTTTGCTGGTAGTACTGGTAGTCATTTTCCAGCTCGCTTTCCAATAAATCCTCGTCCTCGTCGTCTTCGTCAAGCACGTAATTGACGTTCTTGGAGTTTCTCAACGAAAACCGAATATTGGAATCGTCGTCATTGTTTTCCTGTTTGACTTTACCACGTTTCGACGACACCTTCTTGTTCTTGTTCTTTTTGTTCCTTTTGTTGTTTGTCTTCTTATTGCTAACCATAAACTCGTCGTCCGAGTCGTTGAAATCGTGCTCGTCTTCGTCCTGCTCATCATCATCATCTTCATCATCGTCCTCTCCGTTGTAATCATCATTGGTTCTCTTTCGTTTCTTGGGCTTGGCTGCATCAACATCCGACTCGTCTGATTCTATAATCGTGGGTCCCCGTCTTTCTCTATGCGATCTTCGAAGTCCATAGAGCTCAGGGTTCAACTCTGCTTCTTCGAGTTTCATGTGTGGTGATGGTGGTGGATTATATCAATTATTAAGTTGTTGATATTGAAAACAAAAAAGTAACGTAAAAAAATTTCACCCTCCAACAAAATATTCCATAACAAATGAGGTTAGAGCAATTGCAGTGTCATTAGAGTCAAAGTTTAAAAGTGTTAGAGGAGCTAAAATCTAAATTTTAAAACATTTCCTTTTTTGCAGCCATTCAATTTTGTCCATTTTATCAAGTATATATAACCATAATATCAGTAATTAGATCGCCCATCGTGTTGACGAGGTAGTGTACGTGATTTCCAATGTTTAAATTCGAGTTGCAAACTCAAGACTTGTTCGGGAGGTAGATTGGCATTTTACGCAATCAAGATTCAACCATTACATGAGTAAATCACTGTAAATATGGTGGTCTATAGTAGCGACTCTTTGCTTTCACTGTGGCTTATTCGTTGAAAGGGTAAACCCAAGTCAAAAATCAAAAACACAAACAATTTTGCAACCATACCAGCCCCACTCAAACATAGTATGTAGAAACCTCAGTCAATTTCGTCAACCGCAAACACCAAGCACGGTTTGAAGCGGGTAAACATGATTCCTTGAATGTAAGGACTTGATAAACATCTATTTGGGTCTAAATTGCAACGTTTTTTTTTTTTTTGAATCACATCAAGACCCTAATAAGTCAACTGTTAGCTTTGATACTGGATTTCAAAGTCAATGAAATATAAATATCGACAATCAAGGTTGAAGCAAGAACTGGGGTGAAAGTGAGCAGGTGTAAACTTTAGCCATTCATGACGATACCAACGACCTGATTCGTTCAAGCTATGCCAAACATATCGGATATATCAAAAATAGTCGATATATGGGAGGTTAATAAAATTTTTTGTTCGTAATTTTTTTTTCTCCCTCTCCCTATAATTTCAAATTTTTCTTCGACAATGTTTTCTGCGTGTAGGCATATGTCGTGTATCGGTGCACAATATTTTGCGTGTACCCTGTTCAGTTTGGAGACTTACACACACATATACATGGTCGAGGTATATAATTGACAGTGATTTTAAACACTTGAGTTTATCAAACCTAGCGATTCGGTTGGGGGATCCGTAGAACATTGTCATCCGCCCCACTCGCCCAATACTAAATTCAGAGAAAATAAAAGCATGGTTTCAAATTGGAACTTTCTAATCTGATATTGACCTCGTCTATTTGTTCCAGTATTCATATTTCATCAAAATTTGGGTGTAAAGCAAGAGAATTACAGTGTTAAACCCAAGCGTGGTATCTTGACGTCTAAAATTCGATTCAGATTTTGAAATAACGGCTTACGAAATGAAATCAGAACTAATCGCCTGGTTTTTACTAAATTTTGTAAAAAATGTAGAAATTTTGAAACCTGGTTTGACGAGCAGGTAAAAGCAGCTTTACTTACGTAATATTGTCCATTAGTGATTGACTGTTGCAGCTACATGTCAACTTATACGACGATATATAAACAGAGATGCGAACAATAAGCTTGAATAAAGACAATATCAGAGCCAATAGGTATTATTAGCCACTTTAGCTGCTGTATAACACCGACGATATACGAAATCCCTTTTTCCATAGGTTATCAAAAACACAGAAACCAACCATCAAGACGAAAATAAAATCAACTCATTTAAAATTAAGTAGAAGAGGCGATTACATAAGCAATAAATCTAAATTGAATCGATTTCAACCCCCTTTCGTTTAAAAGTAGGAAAACTAAAAATAGTTTATAGAGGAGTAGTAAATCATAGTGTGTCAATCGATGACATTTCCCAATTGGGAAAAGTAATTGACTAAAAAAAAACACAATAACAAAAAAAACAAAGGCGTTTTGTCGCTGTTACTTGATGATTTCATGAAATTTACACTTTTGTCGCGTCATTACTTAAATTTATCTGTTTGTTTTATTGACGTTTTTCGCAATCCACCCGACACTTTAGATAATATAGTAATCCCTTAATTTCGAGAGCAACGCAACACACACAAGACTGGAGGGGTGGAAGTCGAAATCGAATATCAACGAGAAAAGTTGCTGCAAAGTCGAGGAAGACGCTAATGGACAAAAAATAATCTGATCGAGGGTTAATTGCGAATTGCGTCCACTGCAGATGTTCAGTTCTTATTATCCTTCACCACGGATTATAGTCAATTACAGGTTAAACTCATGTTTAAACAGCTTAGTATGTTTATGTTGAATTGCTCGAGCAATAGTCTCGTAGATGCAACTTATCGTTGTTGTATAAATCTCTAGATAGATAGATAGGGACTAGTTTGCATTGATGAAGGGATGTTGCTGGGTATATATGCACAATTCGCTGATTTATAACCAATTACACGTAAATCGCAACACGACGCCCCTTAGCGTATGAAATTTTAGAGGTATTATTATTATTACTACTACAGCCATTGTTCTCCAGAACAAAGAGCTACGACTCGATCTTAGTCAATTCTAAAACAATAATACAACCAAAGCAACGAAAAAGGCGATAGTAGTAGTATTAGATAATAACACCAGAAAATCATTATTATTATCTTATTACTTCATTCTCCACCCCCTCCCCCCCTACCCCCCACCAGCTTCCCTGTTATCAGAACCAATTCAATGTGGATAATGCGGAAACATTGCAACATTGCAGCATTGCAGTATCAAACATGTCCCAGCAACATTTCACACTACTGATTAGCTAGCCAGTTGCAGGTGTCTGGCTGTAATTGCGCAACCTCAGTTTTCGAAAAGTACAATATTCGCGTAATTCATTTAACCATTTTAAACAATGTGTATGCAACAAAAGTGTTGTTGTCATATAATTAAGTAGTAGAAGTAGAAGAAGGAAGGTTGTTGTTGTTCATTACTATTATCATGAGACGTGATTTTGTGATTTTGTAATTTTGTGATTTTGTTGTCGATCGATGAAATTGCTCTAGATCTTGACAAAATAGAAGAACGAGAAAAAAAATAGGGCATAACAAAATACTTACAGTAGATGATGATGAGACTGTTTGCAATCAACACTTTTTAGAGAATGGACGATGTCAAATATTCATAACGCTGTTACCGAATCTCTCTACCATCTAGTTGTCCTGTTTAAATCACGAAAAAAGACACTAGTGACAATATTCATCGCACAGTTACAACTTTAGATTGTTTAGAATAATTATCTCAAACACTTGAGTATATTAGACCTGACACCTCTGTAGAAATATCAATATGATAATTTAATGCCGATTTGTCGCTGAATTACACTGAAAAAGTTGATAAAAGCTATATATCTATCTCACGATATTATAATAATAATAGAAAATTGATCCGATTAAAATTACCACTGTTTTTATTAATGTTCTTATTATTATTATTATTATTATTATTATTATAACTTTGATGTATGTTTATCTGTAGATTCTCAGCTACTAATAAATTATTGTCATATTCAATCTGTGGTTGATATGGTATTAGTAATGTAATTGTGTATATATCTCGATGATTCGCATATTAGAAATCTCGTGTACCGTGTTTTTTTTATTATTCGCAGTTGAATTGATTATTTGTTTAAAAAGATGCACAGCTGCTTAAAAAGATTTAGATTTATTTGAAATTTAACGTGGTTTGCTTTATATTGTTTTACATCCTACAGATATTCCCTACAAATCAAGACGTGTAAGTTGGCACAAAATCAACATTTTTTATTTTTTTTAATTTAATTTTTTTTTTTTATTTTTTTATTTTTTATTTTTTTTTTTTGCTTAAACAAAATTTGACTTTGATTTTGATTCAAAGAGAAGCTGAGTTTCATTTTAGAATTCATATTTAATTTTTTTTAGAAAACTTTCTTTCTTTCTTTTACCAACTAATCAAATCAATCCTAATCAATCAATCAATCACCCTATCCATCCATCCAACTAACTAACGAACTAAACCCATTCATTCAATCACATATTCACACATTAGTTCAAACAAACAATCACCACTTTATTTCACCTCATTTCACTTCATTTTATTTCATTTTGTTGATTATTTATTTGAATTAGTATTTCATTGATTATTTGATTTGTTCTTTTCAACTCATTTGATTCATCATTACATTCGTTTTCACATTTTTAAAAGAATCAAACAAGGATTAGAAGATTAGAAAGAAAATTCTATAAAGGTATGTATTATTATATTACAATCATTTTTTTTAACACACATCAACCTTTCCAGTTGCCAAATGATTATCACCTATTATTACGTCCTTGATACCATCATTGCATATACTGCTATCATTCGAGTTTAATGAGATATGTTGTTGCTTGAAGTGAGTATTTGTTGAATCATTAAACGATTTATACCTTATACTGGCTACTGCAACCATTACAGTATCAAGAACAATAATAACTACACTATTGACAACATCACTACATTGCCAATATAGTCATCGATATCAAACAAAGTGTAAATTTCTACTTTTACTAAGGTATTTTCAGAGTAAAACAGATTAGGACTACGCGACGTTACCCAGTTTACACCGTTTACTACAATCAACAAAGTTAATAGCACATCATCACATATACTTAATATGCTATCATCACTACTAGGTTGGCGTTTTCGAGTCTCAGCTTTAAGGGAAAAAAATAAAAAAAATAAAAAATAAAAAAAAATTGAAACGAGAAATTTGAAAAAAAAAATACAAAGTTTCTAAATATAACCAATTTAATTTTTTTATTTTATTTTTATCGATTTCATATTATCATTGGAAATTTTCATTCTGGCAATTGGAGTTTAGTTGGTTCATTTTAATTTTCCATATACTAACTATTTTAGATGTCGTATAACGATAACCACAATAATAATAATAATAACAATAATTATTATGACCCTAACCAACAACAACAACAACAACCAACTGGTCATGAAGGTTATTATCAACAACCATACGACGAAGTAAATCCAGGACAGGATTACTACGACCCAAATATTCAGTACCATCAACAACCTTATGATATGGACGGTTACCAGGATCCACAATACGGTGGTCATCCAGGTGTTGTAGGTGCAGGTGGTGTTCAACCTACTCAAGGATATAATGCTGATCCTGAAGCATTTTCTGATTTCAGCTATAATGGTCAAGCACCTGGTACCCCTGGCTACGATCAATATGGTACTCAATACACTCCATCTCAAATGAGTTATGGCGGTGATCCAAGATCTTCAGGCGCTTCTACCCCAATATATGGTGGACAAGGTCAAGGTTACGATCCATCTCAATTTCAAATGTCATCGAATTTACCTTATCCAGCTTGGTCTGCTGATCCACAAGCTCCAATCAAAGTTGAACACATTGAAGATATTTTTATTGACTTGACCAACAAATTCGGTTTCCAAAGAGATTCAATGAGAAATATGTTTGATTATTTTATGACCTTGTTGGATTCTAGATCTTCAAGAATGTCACCAGCTCAAGCTTTGTTGAGTTTGCACGCTGACTATATCGGTGGGGAAAATGCAAACTACCGTAAATGGTATTTTTCTTCACAACAAGATTTAGATGATTCTTTGGGATTTGCCAATATGACCTTGGGTAAAATTGGTAGAAAAGCAAGAAAAGCTTCCAAAAAATCTAAAAAGGCAAGAAAAGCTGCTGAAGAACATGGACAAGATGTCGATGCTTTGGCTAACGAATTAGAAGGCGATTACTCGTTGGAAGCTGCTGAAATTAGATGGAAGGCTAGAATGAATACATTGACTCCTGAAGAAAGAGTTAGAGACATTGCTTTGTACTTGTTGTTATGGGGTGAAGCTAATCAAGTACGTTTTACTCCAGAAACTTTGTGTTATATTTACAAAGCTGCTTTTGATTACTTGCAGTCTCCATTATGTCAACAAAGACAAGAACCAGTGCCGGAAGGTGATTATTTGAATCGTGTCATAACTCCATTGTACAGATTTTTAAGATCGCAAGTTTACGAAATTTATGAAGGTAGATTTGTTAAAAGAGAAAAGGACCACAATCAAGTCATTGGTTACGATGATGTCAATCAATTGTTCTGGTACCCAGAAGGTATAAGTAGAATCATATTTGAAGATGGTACTAGATTGGTTGAAATTCCACAAGAAGAACGTTACTTGAGATTGGGTGAAGTTGAATGGAGTAATGTCTTTTTTAAAACTTATAAGGAAATTAGAACTTGGTTGCATTTTATAACAAATTTCAACAGAATTTGGATTATTCACGGAACCATTTACTGGATGTACACTGCCTACAATTCACCAACATTATATACTAAACATTATGTCCAAACTAGAAATCAACAACCATTGGCATCGTCTAGATGGGCTGCTTGTGCTATTGGTGGTGTTTTTGCTTCATTGGTTCAAATTTTAGCTACTGTTTTCGAATGGATGTTTGTTCCAAGAGAATGGGCTGGTGCTCAACACTTGACACGTCGTTTGATGTTTTTGATTTTGATCTTTATTGTTAACTTGATTCCTGTTGTTTACACATTCTACATTACAAAATTGACCATTTATTCAAAATCGGCATATGCTGTTTCGATTGTTGGATTTTTCATTGCCATTGCTACCTTGGTGTTCTTTGCAGTTATGCCATTGGGTGGTTTGTTTACATCTTATATGAACAAAAGATCAAGAAGATACATATCGTCACAAACATTCACAGCTAATTTCATCAAATTGAGAGGCTTGGACATGTGGATGTCATACTTGTTGTGGTTCTTGGTTTTCCTTGCTAAGTTGGTTGAATCTTACTTCTTTTTGACATTGTCGTTGAGAGATCCAATTAGAAACTTGTCCAAAATGACAATGAGATGTGTTGGTGAAGTTTGGTACAAGGATGTTGTTTGTAGAAATCAAGCAAAAATCGTGTTGGGTTTGATGTATCTTGTTGATTTATTGTTGTTCTTTTTGGATACTTACATGTGGTACATTATTTGTAACTGTATCTTTTCAATTGGTAGATCATTTTACTTGGGTATTTCAATTTTGACACCTTGGAGAAACATTTTTACAAGATTACCAAAGAGAATTTACCTGAAAATCTTGGCCACCACCGAAATGGAAATCAAGTACAAACCAAAAGTTTTGATTTCACAAATCTGGAATGCTATTGTTATTTCAATGTACAGAGAACACTTGTTAGCTATTGATCACGTTCAAAAATTGTTATATCATCAAGTTCCATCTGAAATTGAAGGTAAAAGAACTTTGAGAGCACCAACTTTCTTTGTCAGTCAAGATGATAATAACTTTGAAACTGAATTTTTCCCAAGAAATTCAGAAGCTGAAAGAAGAATTTCATTTTTCGCTCAATCTTTAGCTACACCAATTCCAGAACCATTGCCAGTTGATAACATGCCTACATTCACAGTATTCACACCACATTATTCAGAAAAGATTTTGTTGTCACTTCGTGAAATTATTAGAGAAGATGATCAATTCTCAAGAGTTACTTTATTGGAATACTTGAAACAATTGCATCCAGTCGAATGGGATTGTTTTGTCAAGGACACCAAGATTTTGGCCGAAGAAACAGCTGCATATGAAAATGGTGAAGATTCTGAAAAATTAAGTGAAGATGGTTTGAAATCCAAGATTGATGACTTGCCATTTTACTGTATTGGTTTTAAATCAGCTGCACCAGAATATACTTTGAGAACTAGAATTTGGGCTTCATTGAGATCACAAACTTTATACAGAACAGTTTCTGGTTTTATGAATTATGCAAGAGCTATTAAGTTGTTATACAGAGTTGAAAACCCAGAATTGGTACAATACTTTGGTGGCGATCCAGAAGGTTTGGAATTAGCTTTGGAAAAAATGGCTAGAAGAAAATTTAGATTTTTGGTTTCTATGCAAAGATTGTCTAAATTCAAAGATGATGAAATGGAAAATGCCGAGTTTTTGTTGAGAGCTTACCCTGATTTACAAATTGCATTTTTGGATGAAGAACCAGCATTGAATGAAGAAGAAGAACCAAGAGTTTATTCAGCATTGATTGATGGTCATTGTGAAATGTTGGAAAATGGTAGACGTCGTCCTAAATTTAGAGTCCAATTGTCTGGTAATCCAATCTTGGGTGATGGTAAATCTGATAATCAAAACCATGCTGTTATTTTCCACAGAGGTGAATACATTCAATTGATTGATGCAAATCAAGATAATTATTTGGAAGAATGTTTGAAGATTAGATCTGTTTTGGCTGAATTTGAAGAATTGAATGTTGAACACGTTAACCCATATGCACCAAACTTGAAGAGTGAAGATATCATCAACAAAAAGGAACCGGTTGCTATTTTGGGTGCAAGAGAATATATCTTTTCGGAAAATTCTGGTGTTTTGGGTGATGTTGCAGCTGGTAAAGAACAAACTTTTGGTACTTTGTTTGCAAGAACTTTGGCACAAATTGGTGGTAAATTGCATTATGGTCATCCTGATTTCTTGAATGCAACATTTATGTTGACAAGAGGTGGTGTTTCAAAAGCTCAAAAGGGTTTACATTTGAATGAAGATATTTATGCTGGTATGACTGCCATGATGAGAGGTGGTAAGATCAAACATTGTGAATATTATCAATGTGGTAAAGGTAGAGATATGGGTTTCGGATCTATTTTGAACTTTACAACCAAAATTGGTGCTGGTATGGGTGAACAAATGTTGAGTAGAGAATATTACTACTTGTCGACTCAATTACCATTGGACAGATTCTTATCGTTTTACTATGGTCATCCAGGTTTCCATATTAACAATTTGTTTATTCAATTGTCATTGCAAGTTTTCATTTTGGTGTTGGCAAACTTGAACTCATTGGCCCATGAAGCAATTATGTGTTCATACGATAAAGATGTTCCAGTTACTGATGTATTGTACCCATACGGTTGTTACAACATTGCACCAGCTGTTGACTGGATCAGAAGATACACATTGTCGATTTTCATTGTTTTCTTCATTTCGTTTATTCCATTGGTTGTGCAAGAATTGATTGAAAGAGGTGTTTGGAAAGCATTCCAAAGATTTGTTAGACACTTTATTTCATTATCACCAATGTTTGAAGTTTTCGTTGCCCAAATTTATTCAAGTTCAGTCTTTACTGATTTAACTGTTGGTGGTGCTAGATATATTTCAACTGGTAGAGGTTTTGCCACGTCAAGAATTCCATTTTCAATTTTGTACTCAAGATTTGCTGATTCATCGATTTACATGGGTGCAAGATTGATGTTGATTTTGTTATTTGGTACAGTTGCACATTGGCAAGCACCATTGTTATGGTTCTGGGCTTCATTGTCATCATTGATGTTTTCACCATTTATTTTCAACCCACATCAATTCTCATGGGAAGATTTCTTTATTGATTACAGAGATTTCATCAGATGGTTGTCGAGAGGTAACACTAAATGGCACAGAAATTCATGGATTGGATACGTTAGATTGTCAAGATCAAGAATCACTGGTTTCAAACGTAAATTGACTGGTGATGAATCTGAAAAAGCTGCTGGTGATGCATCTCGTGCTCATAGATCAAACATTTTGTTTGCTGATTTCTTGCCAACTTTGATTTACACCGCTGGGTTATACGTTGCTTATACATTTATCAATGCACAAACTGGTGTCACTAGTTATCCATACGAGATTAATGGATCGACTGATCCACAATTGGTCAATGCGACATTGAGATTGATTATTTGTGCTTTGGCACCAGTTGTCATTGACTGTGGTGTCTTGTTTGGTTGTGTAGCCATGGCATGTTGTATGGGACCAATGATGGGACTTTGTTGTAAAAAGACTGGTGCTGTATTGGCTGGTATTGCACATGGTATTGCTGTCATTGTTCACATTGTCTTTTTCATTGTTATGTGGGTGACTGAAGGTTTCAACTTTGCCAGAATGTTGTTAGGTTTAGCTACCATGGTTTATGTGCAAAGATTATTGTTCAAGTTTTTGACTTTAGCATTCTTGACAAGAGAATTCAAACACGACAAGGCTAATGCAGCATTCTGGGGTGGTAAGTGGTACGGTTCCGGTATGGGATGGATGGCCTTCACCCAACCAGCAAGAGAATTTGTTGCCAAGATTGTTGAAATGAGTGAATTTGCCGGTGACTTTATGTTGTCACACATTATCTTGTTTTGTCAATTACCTATTATCTGTATTCCATTGATTGACAGATGGCACTCGATGATGTTGTTTTGGTTGAAACCATCGAGATTGATCAGACCACCAATTTATTCATTGAAACAAGCTAGATTGAGAAAGAGAATGGTTAGAAAATACTGTACTTTGTACTTTGCCGTTTTAGTATTGTTTGTTGTGATTATTGTTGCGCCAGCAGCTGCAAGTGGACAAGTTAAAGTTGATCAATTTGCAAACATTGGTGGTTCTGGATCGATTGCAAATGGGTTATTCCAGCCAAGAAACGTAAGTAATAATGATACTGGTAACCATCGTCCAAAGAGTTACACTTGGTCTTATTTGAGTACAAGAGTCAGTGGTTCAACTAAAGGTTACAGTACCAATCCATTTTAAAGAAGATATTATTGTAACATAGTTTTTTTATTATATAAAGAAAAAAAAATTAAAAAATATAAGTTGTTTTGTTATAGAAATGAAAGTAGAAATTATAGTACTAGAAACATGAAACATGAAACATGAAACCTGAAATATGCATGAATCGTAAATCGTGAATTTATGGGACCTGGTATGCTTCAAATAAAACGCCTTTTCCAACCATCCTTGGACCCAGTACTTGTTAGCTCATATCACCTCCAGCACAATTTACTACACAAAGAGAAGAGTTATCACACAATTAGCTCAAACAAACATGTCGTACTTTCCAACTTTCCTGGCTGTAATAGACTGATTACTGATTCTATCGTCCAAATATAACAATTCGAAAATTAGTGCACCACATGATTCGAATCGACACCTCTACTTTCTTCTCTACTTTCTTCTCTACTTTCTTCCTTTCTTCTCTACTTCTCTGGTTTATGCTTGCTGATGACAACCCTCTGGCTACTCGTACACTGTTGAGTTTGCAGACTATGTTCTTTTTTTTCTTCTCGGAGAGCGGTATTTGAAAATTAATCAAAACTAACAACAATGAGTTTTTTCAGATTGTACAATTTACCCCAATCAACTAGAATATTACTAGGATTGCTAAGCACGATAAGCTTATTCTTATTTGTGTTCAAGTACCAGCAATATAGGTACAACCCCGAGCTAAACTTCCATGACATTCACATACCTTTTATCCAGTTGATACCCAAGTCGACCATCTACAACCCTTGGGTTCTAGTTGTTTCTATATTTGCCGAAATCACCATCTTCACATTTGCATTGTCATTTGCCACGCTTCTTGTCGGCAGCAAGTTTGTCGAGCGTTTCTGGGGACACGTTGAGGTGTTGAAGTTTATAGTTATCGTTGGATCGCTTACAAATTTAGTCACGATCGTAATCACAATTGTGTCGAATCTTATCCGGTCAGATGGGTTGAACATGAACGTGGCATTGGGCGGCGGGATCTCATACTACTTTGGTTTCTTGGTTGTGTTTAAACAGTTGATACCCGAGCACAATATCGTCTTGTTTCAAGGCTTGATCAACTTTAGAATTAAACACTTGCCGTTTGCCCTCATTGTGGTGTTGACGATATGGTCAATATTCACAAGGTCATTGTACCCTTGCGTACCATCGGTGGCGAGTTTTTTCATCTCGTTTATTTATCTAAGGTTTTTCCAACAGTTGACGGTGGATCCAATCTTGCCTGGGCCAGATGCGAACGTGTTGACGGGCGATGCATCCGACACGTTTCAATTGGTTGAGTTCTTCCCGCTGGCGTTGAAAAAATACTTGTCGCCTGTGTTTGACCAGATATATCAAGTCAATGTGTTTTTGGGAGTCGTCAGTCCGTTCAATGATGACGTGGTGGAACAGAGTAATTTAAGGGCCCAGAAAAGACAGGACCAAAGTATAAAAAATAGCTCTGTTGCCGAGAGAAGAAGACAGGTTGCATTACAAGTGATTGAGGATAGAATAAATAAGAAATAGGAGGATGAAATGAACACATTATTAATGAGGCAAGCAGCCATAGAACAACGAACCGCTAATCAGCTGCCAAACTTCTGCGACTCTCTGTAAACCTTGTGGGTTGTCATATACCATGCACTTCAACTTCATACATGGCTATGTGCTTTTGTTTTGTTTGCCAGAGATGCAAATCAAAACAAGCCGTCCGTAAAAAAAAAATAATTTTTCTAACCAACACTACTGAATTTCATGTTTTCAGGTTCAAACTTTAAGCCCAAGTATGGACATAAATCATCTACTTTTCTACCACTACCCGCTACATTCAACAATATCAACCAGCGCAAGAAGTTGCCATTGATTTTGATTCTTTTCGTCATTGGGTTCTTCTTGTTCAATCCCATCAGATTGATTTCATCACCTACAATTGTCAAGACGTATCCTCGGGCCCACCCGCTAACTACGACTGAAATCATAGAGAAGAGCTCCAAGTACTTTTACCCCCCAATTGAGGATGCGCCTTTGTTACAGCAATTGACACCGTCAAAGCTCATCAAGTTTGTATCGGGGAGAGACCCCCAGAATCCCGACCAGGAGAGAACGGTGATCAAGTCGTTGAACGCCTTTGACGACCCCAACACCAGTTTGCAGAAACAGCGGGAGGAGGAAGAGAACAAAAAGAACCAGTACGACAAGGCAAAGAACTTTTTCAAAAACCAGGACAAGTACGTCTACAAGTCGAGCTCAAAGTACCCTGAGATTGTCATTGTTACCGGGATCGATTTCGACAAGTACTCGTTAGACTCGTTGACCAAGATCGTCCAGAACAGGGTCGACTACGCCCACGCACAGAACTGCGGCGTCTACGTGAGATGGTACCAGGAGTTCTTGCCGGTTCTCAACCAAGTAAAAGACTTGAAGGACTTTGAGAAAGCGAAATGGGTGAGGTTGCACATTGTCAGGGCGGCGATGTTTGCCTTCCCCCAGGCGAAATGGTTCTGGTACTTGGACCAGGACGGCTTGATCATGGACATGAGCGCTAATGTCGAGAAACGTGTGTTGGAAGCATCGACTTTGGAGTCGTTGATGTTGAGAGACCAGCCTTTGATCCCCCCTAATGGTTTGATCAAAACTTACAAGAATGTCAAGTCTGACTCGATACGGTTGATCGTTACCCAATCAGAGCAAAAGTTGGAGACAAACTCGTTTATAATCAAGAACGACGAGATTGGGAAGTCAATCATTGAGATCTGGGCAGATAAGTTGTATTTCAACTATGTGAGCTTCCCATACGGCCCCGATAGCGCTCTAACTCACATCTTACAGTGGCACCCTTATGTGTTGAGTAAAACGACAATCATACCTTCAAAAACGATAAATGCAGGTGGTTCAGAGCAAAATGGCATCACTTACACCGAGGGCGACCTCGTGGCTCAATGGAGCGAGTGTAAGAATGATTGTGATAAATTGGTTGGCATATATCATCAGAAGTTGAAGAAACAATAAATATATAATAGAATTACTAGAAATTGTAAATCTAGAGGCATAAAATCACTCTTTCTCATCATGGAATCAAAATCACTATTTTTCATCTTGTTTAGTTTGATCCGTTGAACTAGTGTCTCAAGAACGATCATGATACATTGGCTGACATTTATCATACTACAAACAATACGAATTTAACCTACTAGAAATCATCCAAGGTAATCTTTTCAAACTGTTGAACCATCCCATTTTCGATGTAATCAAAATCACTATTTCTCATCTTGTTTAGCTTGATCCGTCGAACTAGTTCCCATAACTCAATAATGTCATTCATCTTGCGTACACTATTTTCGTTCTCACAGTTGACTGTCGGTACCACCATCTTGATATTGAAGAAAATCGTGAAATATGCCAACTCCCGGAACGACGAGTGTTCACTGTATGGCAACGTGTAAATTCTATTGGTTTCATGCTTTTGCAGTTGACTTAAAATGTCTTCAGTATAGCTGAAACTGGTTTGATTGAGCAAGATCTCGTTCAATTGTGGTAGATCAAATTCCTTGTCATCTCTTTTATTTGCAAACGTCCACCCAGTCGGTCGTAAACCAACACAGCGCTCAAAATTCTCGAAATACTTATTGTGGTTGAAATAGTTTGTCATTTCTTGTACTGAACCAACAATTTTCATCGGCACAAGATGCACCAAACAATCACCTTCACCCCCCAAGTCATCATGAGTTAGCACCAGGTTTAAATATTCATCTTGGTACGTTTTGAGAATATCGTATTTGTTCTTACGATTGTTGATATTCGAGACATATATCGAGCACCTTAATTTCTTCAGTATCGAAATTGCCAACTTCTCTTTACCAATCACATACGAACCCACTAAGATCAACAACTTTCGTTTTTTACGAAACGGCTTCCAGAAATCCGTGATTCGAGTTTGCGTCGACACACTCGAATCTAACCCATTCTCAATCATCTCATAAAACAATTGTGCAACCGTGTCACACACCAATTCTTGTTTGGGAAATATATACGTCGGTGACATGTACGTCGTATCTAGGTATACCTTATCTAGCATCAACTCGTTGCCGACAAGATACCGCGACAACAAGGGGTGAGTCAATATTAGTTTATTGACTCGGAAATCGCCACAATGTAGAATGGTGTATTTGCTACCATCAACGCCAAACGACTCAAATAGAAATATCGCAGCTCCAGGACAATGGTTAGCTGTAATTGGCGTAACATAGACCCCTGGTGAATTTGAATCTGATACATATCCACCGTCGTCTACTACTTCATCGGTAAATGATTCAATTTTGTACCTTGTGTCCATTTCCAAATGCTTTATAAATCTGGCGTCAATCGAAAAATACAAAGTTAGTAGTTTTGCAGTTATAACGGTGCTGTAAATGATCTTCTTGTACTTTGCGTCATTGTCAAAATCAGAATCATCTTTGAAAACACGCTCATATGCCCACTTTTTCGAAATGCCACCATAATGATCAGCATGGAAATGAGTTAAAAAGTACTTGTCGATAAAGTCGCTAGGAGCGAAACAAAACGCATCAACAGATACTTGATACTTTGTGTTTTTAGATTTGTCAATTGGAAACGTCATGATTTTCAATGACGGTATACTTCTTTTAGTGTATTTAGAAGTGACAGCAGTGGTTGGAGGTTTTATAACTTTTGGTTCATCATGTATTTTAGTTTCTGAGTTCACATACCGTTGGCGTTTGTCTTCCAATTTGGCCATCTTTTTCCTTTTGTTGGTTGGTCCATCGTCGGAAACCACTACTGTCGTCTCGTGTATATGTTCGCTCTTGACTTGTATCACTTCCTGTTTTGGCTCTACAAACGTGACTCGAACTAAACAAGTATCGACGTGATCGTTGCGCTCAACCACACTCAAATGAGTTATATTGTATTCACAGATGGGACAATGCACAACTAGTTTTGGAATCTCCCCATTTTCCTGCTTAACGTCCTCCGACATCACTCTAGTCTGAGCAAATTCTAGGATAGAACTTTGCAGTTTTCGTTTTGACATTATGTCATTGTAATCAACAGTAAAGTATGCCTCTGTATTATATCTTCTATTTTATTTTATTTTATTTTATTTTTTTCTCTTTGCCCACAGATCGCCACCACCAGGTACAAAGATGGGGTTGCTATCAATCATCAAAAAACAAAAGCAAAAAGATAATGAAATCAGGGTATTGACATTGGGCTTGGACAATTCTGGTAAAACAACTATAATCCAAAAGATGTTAAACCTGAATTCCGAGGAAATATCGCCAACAATGGGATTCCAAATTAACTCGATTGATTACAAAGATTACACCTTGAACGTTTGGGACATTGGTGGCCAAACTAGTCTACGAACATTCTGGGGTAATTATTTCGACAAGACCGATGTTGTAATTTGGGTTATTGACGGACTAAATTTGGAAAGGTTGAATGAATCATTTCAAGAGTTGCAAGAAAAAATTATTCTACAAGACCGGCTCGACGGTCTATATTTAGTTGTTGTGATCAACAAAATAGATTTGATTGCCCATAACGAGTTGGAGATTGTCGAGTCGAAGATTGAGGGGATTTTACAATTGAACAAGCAAATCCCACAGCGGGACAAGTGGTGTATTAAATTGACTAGTGGCAAGACTGGGGTTGGTATCACCGAAGTCTTGGACTGGATAATATCAAGAGATTACAACTAGAACCAATCTTGTAGTCTCACGACATATTTATCAAACACGCATTATTTTTCTGGCAATGTTTATTATTTTTGGGTTACGCGTGTTTTAGTGATGTATTTTTTGGGGCGAGATGGCATGAATTTAACCCAATCGGGAATGGTGATTGTTTACATACAAAAATATTACAACCCTTTCAATTATACTTCCAGATTATCTATTATGAATTTTTATTGCAAACCATGTTGCATGGTACACGAAGATCATAATAATATTTACCACCAACATCTATTTATATTTATTTGAATATTTTCACCTTCTTTCAAACTTTTTTGTATTTTACATTTCGTCATGACAATGGCTTATGATGGACCTAAACACTTGCTTCAACAGTTTTACGAGTCATCCTTCATTGAAAATGAACACTTGTTGGAACTCCTCGGGGTTGTCAAGCCTTTGAAATCTTCAACTCCTTCATCATCAACTTTTACATCCATCGTTCGTGGGTTGTATACCAAACACACAAAGTTATTATCAATCATCAACAATTCCTTAAAGCAAATAGATACTAATGAAAAACAAGTGTTTAAAAATTTCATCAATGAGTTTATATTATGGTTGGATAACCATAGTGGATTGATACTATTTGAAAAGTACGTTAATCAAGTATTGGAGCAGGAAATCAAGGATCAAAGATTGATACGTCCAATAGACAATTTGGGTAACTATATTGTATTCATTAACTTATGTATGAACTACTTGAGAAATCCATTCATCGTTGAGAAATTAAAACAGTATGCAAATCAATTACAATCTTTGCTTTCAACGTACAATAACTTTGTGAATTCAAAAAAATTGAATAATATAAGATTCGACCAAATAAAACCTTTTTCGAACCAAAACGAATTATGTTCATCATACTTCACAACAAGCCAAATTGTCGACCGTACATCGAATTCAAACTTACTCCTCGATGGTAAGAAAGTTGAATTGTTGTTATTGGATTTGATCGGTGTTGGAAGTTACAACTCCTTAGCCATTTTGTCCATTGATTATGTTGACAACGTTGAAAATTCGAGAAGTTTGATTTATCCACCATTTAGAGTCAATGAATTATCTTTATCATACACGTCATCCAAAATAGAATTGAAATCAATTAATTTTTCAAACTTATCCAATAATCAGAAAGTTTTAAATATAAAATTCGATGATGAACAATTATTAAATGACTGGGTTGACAAATTATTGAAAATATGCCCCTTGGAAAGAAATAACTCTCCCGTGAGTGAAACATTCTTATTGGATTCATACAGTCCAACCAAAGCTATGTCTGGATTAGGTATCAATGTGATTTCAGATCTTGACCATAAGAAATCGATGGACAAAGATTCATCATCGTCATCTTCATCGTCATCAAACTCACCAAGAAAATGTTCAAACGCATCGGTAACTAGTATAGATTCATTTAAATTCCAGTACGATAAGTCATTACCAATTATTAAGAAAAACTTGTCTTGTGAAGACGATGACGAAGAAAAATTGTTTCAAATCATAAATCGTAGAAAGCTACTGGAGGAAAACTTGAAGGAAAGACCCATATCGTCAACTGCACAAATTGTTGATTCGACTCCTAAAAGCGTTGTTGCTGAAAACGATTCACTACCTTATGAGAAGCCAGTATTTGCAAATTCAGCACCCAACTTATCGAAACCAGTAAAAATGTATGAATTATCATCTGGGTCAGCAGTTGACTTGAACAACTTTGGTAAGAACTATCAACCATCATTCACAATGTTGGACAATGGTTCTACAAGCACATTATCTGCACCACAACCATCTAGGAGAAGAAAATCTATATTCAGCTTGTTCAAAAAGACAAAATCAACAGACACTTTAGTTGTGCCACAAATTGAAGTTGAAAAGAAACAAGAGGACACAGAAAAACAAGAGGAAAAAGAAGAAAAGGTGGTAGTAGTAGTACAAGAAGAAGAAGCAGAAGAAGAAAAACATGTGGTATCTGCTGAGAAAGAACGCCCCGAAATGCCAAGATCAACTTCTTCAATTCCTGGACCATTTGCATTGCCATCATCCACGTCGACATACTTTTTCAAGCAATACAAAAATAATTCTACAGCTACGATATCCTCCAACACACCAAGTCCTACAATTGAAGAAACAGAGCTAATAATTCCTCAACAGTTGAAGGATTCAATCAACCAAGACTCAACGATTGATTACTACATATCTGAATCTTCGCCTAAATCAATGAAAATATCAAAGTGGAAACAAAATTATGGTAAATGGGAAATGTTAACCGTTGCCGAAAAATTGTTTACAAAAATTGCTATTAATTACGATACGAATGAATGCTGGTTCATTGTGTTCAAAGAAGAATTCAGCTGTGAGTACCAAGAAGAAATCGACATTCCAATATTGTTATTGAATTTAACTCCAGCCACGGAAATACGACAATCCTCAGCATTGGACTTACAAATTAACTCAATCGATTCAATCACCAATAAAAAGACATTAATCATGATCAGATGTTCCACTGGTAATTTGGCAAATTCAATTGTCACTAATATGGAAAACTCGATTCACCAATTACAAGCATCACCATTAAACTCGTCAAAATCATCAAATACCCTTGCGTCATCAATGATGGATATGAACCAATCATCGACTTATACAAGCTTAAGCTCTATTGATATGAAAGACGACTACAGCCAAAGTATCAACTCAAACGAGTTGTGCAATTCGTGTATTATAAATAATCCAAATTCATTAATCAAAACACAGTTGGAACTCACAATAAGGTTGCAAAAAAACCTAGATCCTTTGCAGATATCGAATCCATCATCGTGGAAAATATTATCAATGTACACATTGAAGGTCGACAGAATCATTGATCATTTAACCCACAGGACTTTCTACAGATTTCTTGTCTCAAACGATGACGATTCTTTTGACTGGTTGATACCTAGAGATACGAGATTTAACATCATTGAAAAGATCGGTAGAGCTGGTTTATTAGTCAAATGCAGTAATGATAAAAGTATCTATATGCTTGAGTGTAAAGGTAAAAAAGAGTTTAAGAAATTGTATGATATATTTGTGTAATAGAAAATAATATAGAATAAAATTAATTTGCACCCAAAAGTACAAAAACAGAAAAAAAGTAGGTAACAAGAATTCACCCACTATTTGTCAACACAAAAGAAATGAACTTTTTATTGTTTTTATTCCTTGTAACACTTATCGAGTGTGAAGAACTCATACAACCCATTGTCATCGTTGGGAATAAGTTCTTTGAAAGCAACACCGGTAATCAATTCTTCATAAAAGGTATAGCGTATCAAAAAACAAGACAGGAAGGAGAAGTATACGACAACACAAAAGAGCCCAACTATATCGACTCATTAGCGAACCCATTCTCATGTCTTCGCGACCTCGAGTACTTGAAGCAATTGAACATTAACTTGGTTCGTGTTTACCAAATTTCGCCAATTGCAAATCATGATGTATGCATGGAAGCATTTGCGAAAGCTGGCATATATGTGATTGCAGACTTATCCGAGCCTGAGATTTCAATTCGCAGAGATGTGCCCCATTGGGATACTGACTTGTATACACGGTACAAGGAAGTGATTGACTCCATGTCGAAATACGATAATTTACTAGGTTTTTTCGCGGGTAATGAGGTTGCAAACAGCGATGAAAACATCGACTCACTACCATTTGTGCGTGCTGCAATTCGGGATTCCAAAAAGTACATTGAGAACAAGGGGTACCGGAAAATACCCGTCGGTTATGCTTCGAACGATGACTCGATGATTCGGAGTCAGCTATCAAATTATCTTGTTTGTAATTTGGAGCAGGATGATCACAGCAAGGCCGATTTCTTCGCCATTAACGTGTACGAATGGTGTGGATATTCAACGTACACAACGTCAGGGTACAAAGAATTAACCAAGAGCTTCACTAATTATTCAGTGCCCGTGTTCTTCAGTGAGTTTGGCTGTAACATCATCAATCCAAGACCATTTACTGAGATCGACGCCATCTACGGCCAGACCATGAAAAACGTGTGGTCGGGAGGAATAGTCTACGAGTATTTCGAGGAGGTAAACCATTACGGGATCGTTATGGCAAAGAAGGACGGACAAATCACCAAGTTGCCCGACTTTGACATTTTGAGTAACAAATTCGAAAGTGCCGATTTATCAGGTTCCTCAGTCGTTGAATTCAGAATACAAGATACGTATAACGAGTGTGATACGTCTAATAAGTTCTTCAATGTCGCTTACAATTTACCACAAACCCCCGATTTGAGCAAGTGTGAGTGTTTATGGCAATCATTTGATTGTGTCACGATTGAAGATGGCAATTTCGACGAGGAAGAATATATCAAAAATCTATGTTTGACGATTGACTGTGCAAATATTACGGCAAATGGAATAACTGGCGAGTACGGTAAATATTCAGACTGTAATCCAACTGTGCGTGCCTCGTACGCTCTAAATAAGTATTACCATCAGTCAGGACAGAATGAAGATACTTGTTTGGCTCAAGGCAAAGGTCAATTAGTGTACAAGCATAAGTTTAGCATTAAAAACCAAATCTCATCCGATGGTCAAAATTGTCAGAAACTACTCGACATAGTAGAAGAAGAAGAAGAAGAACAAAAAGAAAAACAAAAGGACAAGGCAAAGGAAAAGGAAAAAGACAACGAGAAAGAGAAAGAGAAACAACCTAAGGTCAAAGACGTGGTTGAAAAATCAACTAAGCATTTTGAGTCCATCGGATACAAAACAACTGGGTTTTGGTATAACTTTGTACATTATGTCTTAACTACTCTTTTATAAATAATTTAATCCTTTAATCTTTTTTAGGTCCCCAATTGACACCCAAAAATCCCGTGCCTCTACCCAATTTTGGCATCACATCTGATCGTTTAGGCTCAATGATATAGTTTGTACGGTGCCCAGGTACGTCCAAGGCTATATACGCAAACTCGGTATTCCAAAATGAGTTGTCAATTTGCTCCAATGTGACAACTCCAACTTTCCCATTGTCGGCTTCAACTTGAAACTTCATCAACAAGATATCCTTACCTTGTCTGTTTTTCGTTTTTGAACTTTGAGCCGGTCTGTTTCTCACCCATTTATCTGCAGCTACTAACCCATAAGCTTTCAACCTATCACCTTTGGAGAATCCCAATGTTTTTTGTGCAAGTTCGTTTTTTTCAACCAACTTGACTGCCTTGTTGAAAGTTCTTGTGTCACCTGAAGGAAAGAACAATTCCGACACAATAAGGTAAATGACCAAAATGGCAACTCCACTTGCACCGGCAACCAATACTGTAGATAACGAAAATGTAGTAGCTCTAGATATCCTATTCAAAATTAATTTCCCTTTTGCATCTTTATCGTGTGATGGTGATGATGGTGGTGGTGGTGGTGGGGCTGTTTTTGTTGAGTAAAATTTAAATTGAAGGTTTGATTGTAGATAAGATCTAGATATAACCGATGGAATTACTAGATTTCTAGCGTTAAGTCTTGAATTAGTTTTGATTGCTCTCAATCCAAATGCAAGAGGACGGATTGAATTCATGACGATATTTTTTTTTGAAAATTTAATCAGCCATTTCTAGAATGTAGGCACTTTTTTTTTTTTTCCAAAGATTGAATGTACATTATATTCATATGGTATCTCAGGCAATATTATAGCTAAATCATTAATGGAAGTTTATGGGATTATTAAGCAAGTAAATTTCTTGTTATAAGTCAACATTGGGTTTGTTGAAATTTCGTAAGTTATGATTTTACTAGTGTAAGAAATCAAAACAATCAGTGAAGATATAAAAATAATCCAGTAATTGTCTTTTTGAAAGCCGGAATGGAAATATATCATTTTGAACATGATGCGGTAGTAGATTTCTGACCAGCGAAAGAAGGGCAAATTGCAAGGTTACATGTTAGTATTTTTTACTATCACTTTGGGTACTAATAAAGTTTCAAAAAAGATTATTCTTTGCATTGGAAAATAACTTCTACACAACCAATGAATTCTCTGTAAATTAATTCTGCAACAGTTGAACCAGTTAATGGCTTCTACCCACCCACGAAATTCATCTCTTGCTACCACTAAATATTTATTTCCAATTTTAATGGTATCACAAACGATTGTATGCCGCTGGTAAATTCAAGAACAACGTGTCTCTATCATCTCTTCTTTTTTACGTATATATTAGGTAAAAACTATACAAGTATATAGTAAACTCCTAAAATTGGACTCTTGTTATCGGTTTTTGCTTAGTTGATTTAAATTGCTTTTTGTGATCTTATTCCATTGTAATATAGTTACGTGTGCTCCACCGTGTAAATAAGTTGTGTAAGTGTATGAGCCCTAATAGGACCCACCAACTTTTGCCGTCGTATCCATAATTTACAAATTACTGATAAAAAACGGTCGATAATTAAATATTGATTTGTTTGTGTTCATCATACTTTTGACATATATCGCAAGACTTGCCCAATATTCAACTGATAAATTCCCGAAGACGAGCTATGTTTCTTCAGTTGAAGAATTCTACCTTTGGCTTAAGCAGATGGTGCAACACAAGAATGCGTATGCTGTTCCTGATAGTCTTATCAGAAATCTGATCAAAACAGCCGCATCTTATTCGAAGGACGAACAGCTCATTGAGATTGTCGCTTTAGCTACTTCAACTGCAAAAGGTAAAGCATACCAAACTATAAAATACAAAAATTTGAATTCTTACCTAAAAGCTGTGTTGTTCCAACTACTAACCACTTAGATATAGTATCAGATGTTAAAAAGATCGTTGAAGCGAAAGAGAGTATCGCAGCAAAAGTAATAAAAATATCTACTTCAATTGCTTTATTCTCAGCTGATTCAAACGATTTGCCAACATACACATGGATCAGGATTTACAAACTTTTATTTGAAAAATTACCACTTGTGCCATGGAATTGGTTTTAAATAACATTGTTGACACTATCGAAATTGATTATGTGGATTCAGATGATAGTTATATTCGTCAAAAGGTTAATGGTCAAAGTACTGGAATAATCTTCAGAAACATAAAGATGTTGGATGAAACAGTCTTGATCGATCAAAAGAAATTCCAATTTGATCACAGAATTGCCTGGGAGTTGGTCCAACATATTTTATTAAATTTTGTAGCCTTAGAAGCAGGTGATTAGAAAGTCACAACAACTGAATCAACAAAGCAACGTCGTCAATGTCTATGTTGAGGTAAAAATAACCAACACGACAAATGAATTCTGCAACAGCTGGTTCTAAAGCAATGACTTCTATCCACCCACAAAATTCATTTCTTGCTACCACTAAATATTTATTTCCAATTTTAATGCTATCACAAACGATTGTATGCCACATACCCGCTAAGAGAAGACCAAAGTGTCTCTCTCATCACGTTTGTGTTCATACTTTTGACATATATCGCAAGATTGAATGTAATTTTGAAGTAGTTGGTGTAGTTTTGAAATAAAGAACGATTATTCAATTGCCAATTTTGTATTAGCAAATTTTCTATGCCCTTGCTGGTCGTGAGTATTTTGGAAAACTGCAGGAAACCAGTGAGGGAATGCTCCATTTGTCATAAAAGATGTCACACTGAAAATATATGTTATTTCAATAAACAAAATAGGAGACAATCGATGTTCTGCAGATGGTGCACAACCAACACACATAATACAAACAATTGCCGAAATAGACGAAATAGTTCAAAAAACTAGGTTGGACCTGGAATGTCCTTCATAAACTTCCTCGCAAGCTATACTATGTACAATTTGAAGGATTGAAATCCAAAGTGGTGGCATTGCTTATATAACACTTGTTTTGCAAACATTCCATTTGAATAGGACAACTTGATCAAGGTAAAATTTGTGCGCATGAAATTTATCATATGATTCGACAACAGGTGATACTCTTAACCTATTGTTCTTTCATTTAGCTTGCAAGTTAATTCCATTTCGATTTTAATTTCTTTTGTGTAACCCTTTGAAATTTTATTATGGGTGCAAATTTTTTTTTTTTTTTTGCTGGTCCCACAAGCGAATACTTTCCTTAATAAAGCAAATCCCTAACGAAAAGTGATAAACGTGGGAGACCAAAACGTGTAATTTAAATCTTTTTTGTTGTTCACTAATTCTATTTATTCATTAGTGATTATCTTGTGGTTTCTTTTATTGCTAATTCTTCTATTTATTCAGGCCATTATTTTGTCGCAGTGGAAAATAAATTCGAACCATTCCGTACAGGCCGAGCACTTTATTCCTAAGGAATGAAAGTACCATCATATTTATCACTTCAGTTAAATTTATGCCTATTCAAACTATCCTCAGTATTATTCTCAGTGATGAGTTATTACTGCAATCAGAATAAGTTGCTTCTAGCATTTTATGATTAACTCAAGATAATTATTCATATAAGAACTCTTATATAAATTATTAACTTAACTCTAACTTACCCAAAAATAGACTTAATTCTTTTTTCCTCTTGGAAAATGCCACTATTTATATATACTTGCTCTTTCCATTATAGCTGCTAATGCACAATGATTTAACCTAATCTTTTCATCTGCACTTTCAACTTAAGTCATAATACAATAATTATAATATCCCTCTAAATTTACTCCACTTTCGTGTCATTACCAATTTCTATACATTGTTAGCCAAATGAGAAAACACCTTCATCATTGTTAGTTTTCTCAGTTTTCTCAACAATGATTATAGGAAATTTATTTTTTTGAAATTCCGTGCACATTTACAAGCTTGTACTTACTATAAAATATGCTGTCACATTATAGGTTCAATTGCCTAAACGCCACTGCTTGTTGTAGTTGAGGCTCGACAATTGGAATAAGTGTTTACACTGAAAAATGGAAATATTAAGATCGGTTCCTGTGTGTCCAGAATAAGAAGAACTGGACCTACGGTATCATCAGAGATTATTCCCACGCTTGCCAACAAAAAACTCCCAAAGATCGGTCTTCAGCATCAGATAAAAATCAAATATATCCAACAATTCCAAAAAAAAAAAAAAAAACTCCAACTTTGACCACCACAATCAATACCACTTCATCTAGTTAGGTTTCCTCAATCACTTTTTTTGTTGGTTGTCTGAAAATTTGGAATTGCTATTAAATGGACAAAACATATATTTGCCATTTTTGCCTGACATTGAAGCAGCAAAGTTTTCTTTGAGAATTTGAAAAAGTTTTGTATGCCTCTTTGTCTTCATCCATACTTGAAATTGCTTGTGGATCGAAATTGTTGAAAGTTTCAATCTCAGTTGGAGTGAATGTTTTAAAAACTTGTTTCCATTCTTTGAGTTCTTTGGTGATGTGTTGAATAATCTTAATAAAGATCTCAATATCACTTTTGTTGTATTATTCAACAAATTTAGCAATATTGATGGAAAGAGTTTCAGGGTCATGTACAGAGAGGAGTTATTCTCCTTTACCTTTTCAAAAAAATTAGATGGAGCGTAAGTTTAACCAAGGCTGAATGATAGACACTTACATATTTTTGTGGATGATGTTGAAATTGTTCCTCATCTGAGGAATTCAATTTGGGCGTCATACACGTTGCAATGAGACATCCTAGTCTATTCTACTAGTAGCATTTCTCAGTTTTGGAGTTGAATGACTTGATCATGCCCATCACCGGATGCAGCGTTCAAAACTCAGGAAGCTCTGAAACTGGGAAACACCTACACGTTGAAGAGACAACTGAGGGAAATAATTCCACACATACAGGAAGACGAATCAGTTGAACAGTATGTACCACCAAGTGATGATTATTCTCGGCACCGGTGAAATTCACCCATCGAAAACAATCTCGCTTTGGGTCCCAAAGAATGGAGCTTTGTTAGTACCTAAAATGATAATAAGAAAAGGTCAGGACATTATCTTGATTTTGTGTTGTGCAATTAGCACTTTCAGAAGTACCTTCCGGCATGTAGAAATCTACTACCGAATTGTGTTCATCTAAGAAATGGTAAATTTCTTCTTGAGCCTTGTGTCTTAAGTAGATTGGAAGCTTCATCGAGACTAAATGATAGGTTGGGATACTATCAATTATATTCAAATAGAAAGGATCCACAGTTTCCATTCCATTTTCATCGCATTCTTCCAAATAAATAGGGATTGATTGAAGGAAATCAATCGCTTCCATTTTATAAGTTCCAAAGTTTGTGCTAGCTATCATTTCATGGGTAAAAGGACAGAACATGTATTTTCCATCCTTACCCGACAGGGCAGCAGCCCCTGATACTTAATTGATTGGTAGTGGTTATAATTAGTTGTACGTTTTGTACTGTTAGTATTTGAGTGTGGATCGAAATTGTTGAAAGTTTCGATCTCACTGGGGGTAAAAATTTTTAATTCTTGTTTCCACGCTTTCAATTATTTCAAGATGTAGTGGATAATCATCTTGAAGATGTCAATATTACTTTTATCGAATTTTTGAACAATGTCAGCAATATTGATTGAAAAAGTCTCGGGATCATGAACATACGAATTATTTTCCTTGACTTTTTCCACTAAACTGGATGGAGCATTTGCTGAATACAATCTTTGTGTCTCAAATTTTGATTGTCTTTGATGGGCAAATTTTACCAAAGCGGAATAAATCAACACTTGGTGGTACGTACTTGTTGGCATCTGATTCTGAATCAGTTTCTGAAAAATTCATGTCAGTGTCGTAGTCGCTTTCTGCTGTGTCTGGAGACGGATGCTGACCATTCTAGTCATCCTGATGAAACAGCATTTTTTTTTTGCAATTTTTGTTGCACGTGCCTGATACCGTCTTAGTCCCCTGGCCTGATAGTGCAATTGACTTTCAAAACTGCCCCCGTGGCCTAATTGGTTAAGGTCTTCATCTCCGGAGTGAAGGATTCCGGGTTCGAGTCCCGGCGGGGGCTATGAACAGTTAATTTTTGAGCACACAGTCAACAACTTCTCTTGAAATCACCTCTAGGAATTTTTTTTTGCATTACATTTAAGCTACATAGGTGTATCATAGAAGAAAATTTTAGGGCTATAACCCTTAAAATATTGCACGTGATCTTTTATTTTTTTATTTTATTTTTTGGCGCGCATTGTAACTTTGTATGTGCGACAGAGCGATACTCTCTCTAGACAAAAGAGTTAATCAAATTTTTAATATTTTCATTTTTGAAATTTTAGCATAGTATAATATCAACGATGGCCAAAATCAGTCAAGGTATGCATAAACCATAAACAACGATCAAGGGAGGAATCACGATGAAGTTAGATAGTTGGAGATAGACCATATAAGAATGACTCTTGTGATTTACAATGTTTAAATATATAATATAATCAAGTATCTGTTACTAACAATATTTTAGACGTTTCATCATCTCGTTCTAAAGCTAGAAAAGCTTACTTCAATTCATCATCAGTTGAAAGAAGAGTTTTATTATCAGCTCCATTATCTAAAGAATTAAGAAAACAATACAACATCAGATCATTGCCAATCAGACAAAATGATGAAGTCCAAGTTGTTAGAGGTTCAAAAAAAGGTTCAGAAGGTAAAGTCAACTCAGTCTACAGATTGAAATTCGCTATCCAAGTTGACAAATTGCAAAAAGAAAAATCAAATGGTGCTTCAGTTCCAATCAACATTCACCCATCAAAAGTTGTCATCACCAAATTGCACTTGGACAAAGACAGAAAAGCTTTGATTGAAAGAAAAGGTGGTAAATTTGAATAGAGTCGTTGTTGTAAAGTTTGTAATGAAAAATATTTAATATATACAAAAAATATTAATCTCCGTTATTTTCTCCCATTAGTTTCTCTCTCTCTCACACACATTCTATCTCTCCCCACTAGAAAAAGTGAACCAAGGTCAAACATTGAATTGCATTTTTAACTGATTACCCCATGTCTGAATATAATAATAATAATAATAATAATAATAATAATAATAATAATAATAATTATGATAATAATAATAATAATAATCTGGTAATTTCTGACGAAGAAAATGACGATGAATTATATAACGGATTTGGATCCTCATCGATATCCAGAAATCAAATGAGAACAACAAAAAGGTGGTCTTTTCATAATAATACTCGACCTAACTTGGTTGATTTGCCTTCAGAAGTATCCACCGGTGGGCCACCTCGTAGATTAAGTGATATCACTGGAATAGATGGCGTTCACAAGCAGTTAGATCCATTTAATGAATTGGGTGGTGCCCAACTATATTCAACCGAGTCTGGTCGATTATTCCACGCCGGCAAAATCATAATTGCATTGTGTGGATTACCAGGACGTGGTAAAACACATTTATCAGTTTCCCTTACCCGATATTTAAGATGGCTAGGTGTTAAAACCCATAGTTTCCATTTAGGTGATTATCGACGTGCCAGTGCCGAAGACGATTTAACTCATGACTTGTTTGTGCCAACACCAAAAAGCGATAAGGCACATCTATTGAGAGAGAAAGTTGTTAATGAATGTTTGAACGATATCTTGAATTTCTTCAAAAATGATAAAGGACAAGTGGCAATTTATGATGCCGTGAATGCCAAACCTTCATACCGATTAGAGATTGAAAAAATCTTTAAAGATTTGAATATCCAAGTATTATTCATAGAAAGTTTAGTCACTGATGATTCAATAATTTCAAAGAATATTGAAGAAGCAGCAAGAAGCTCACCAGATTATGCTAATTGGAATTATGATGATGCATATAAAGATTACAGTGAAAGAATAAATGCATTAGCACCTTTTTATCAAGAAATGGGTTCACAAAAGGAATTTCCCGAAGACTCACTATCATTTATTAAATTTATAAATTTTGGTGAAAGAATTGAACTACATAACTCAAACTATGGTTATTTGATTAATAAAGTTGTCTTTTACTTGATGAATGGAAGAATTAAATCAGGCTCTGTATTTTTAGCTAGATGCTATAAGAATTCATTAAATATTGACCATGATCCATCTTTAGATGAAGAAGGTTTGAAATATGCCAAAAATTTAACATATACATTGATAAATCATTTGCGATCCCAGGGCAAAAATTACATTGATTTCGAACCAACGCAATTAAAAAAGGAGCCTTCAGTAGATGTAAGACAGCCAGCAATTGGACAAGATGGTATTGACGAAAATTCGTTGGTGATATGGACATCAGTGAAAAAGAGAACAATTGAAACCACTCAATTTTTTGCTCAAAAGAATATTAAAATAAGAAATAGAATCCAGTTAACTCAAAAGAACCCTGGTATCGTTGGATTTTTGAGTGATGAAGAAATAAAGAAACAATTCCCTGATGAACATAAACAATATATGGATGATCCGTATCATTACCGATTCCCAAGATCAGAATCTTACCATGATTTAGCCATTAAAATTGAACCATTAATTTTGGAAATGGAGAGAATGAGCGGGGATATTTTGATTATTGCTGACGAGACTGTTTTGAGAGTATTTTATGGTTATTTGTTGTCATGTTCCTGTTATGATATACCAACCTTGGATTTTAAAACAGATGAAATAATTGAGATTAAATTTAATGCGTATTCAAACACAGCTCAACGTATAAAGATTGAAAATTATGATTAAGACAGAAGAAAACAAAAAAAAAAAATAAAAATAAAAAAAAAAAAAAACTACAAATCTATAATAATCATTGATATATTTATATATATATATACATACAATCTCTATGAAACTAATACCAACTGCACAATATAATGCACCAGATACAACCAAACAGTTTCATCCTGGCGATGGACCACACACTACATACGGAAAAACTACCCAGATATCAGATATAGTGATCAAAGCAGGTGGTGAGGATCGAGATAAACCAACTGAAGGCACAAACTCGTCATTAGGTCAATTGAGAGCTGAGTTGACAACGCTACAGGATCAAATCAACATATTCTTGACTGAAAGAATGAAATTGGAAAAAAATAAAGATAGCAATGACGTGGAAAGAAGATTACTCGATGAAGGTGTTGATGAAGACGATAGTGATTAATGTATATTATTTTTTACCAACTATACCTTGCATATTATCCAATGTTTTTTCAAGGGTTGTTTTCAAGTAATCTTGTTTGATTGTTAGGTTTTTCTTTGTTTCTTTGTATGCTTTTTCATCGCCATCTATTGACTTTAAATAAGTGTTTACATCATTAGCAATAAACGCTTTGCCACACCCCTGCCAAACACGGTCGTTTGGTTCGCATATCGTTGATAATCTTGCCTTTGTCGAATCTATAATATTTAAATTTGTATTTACTTTATCCAATTGTAGACTCACCATGGATAACTCTGCTCTTGATTTATTTAATTGATTATCCATTTCCATTAGGATTTTTTCCAACGCTTCTTGATTCATGATGATTGACAACCTTTATAAACTTCTATATTCTTCTCTTGAAATCTACGTATATTTTTCTTTTTTTTTTATTTTTTTTTTTTGAATAGTTTGGCGATTTTTCAATGATTAGAAGGTTATTTTCAACCGGGGTTAGATATAGAGCTAGGATAGACCCACAGGGTATATCAACTCATTTAGGGGTTGACAAAACGGTCGAGCATAATACAAAGTCTGAAACCAACAGATTGGCAAAAACAGGATCAAGATTCTGGGATAAATCAAATGTAAAGTTTGATCCCACTACTAAAAAATTTGAAGTTCAATTGGATGGAAGAACTTTACGTACACCCCTCGGATTACCATTAGAATTACCGGAATCCAAATCTCAATTGGCATATTTAATATCTCACGAGTGGACAAACTTGCCAAACATAAAGGTGAGATCTTCCAGCTTACCATTGACTGGATTAGCATCAAGGGTTATAGATTTGGTAAATAAAGACAAGAGTGAGGATATTGAAAAGAAAAAGGAAATGTTAGAGCTTGAAGATGTTAAATTGAACTTACTAAGATATTTAGATACCGATACATGTCTCATATTCGCGGCAAATAAAGACTGTGATGGGAAATTGAGAATCAAACAAAATGAAATCTACAAACCTTTAATTGCTGAATACAATGATTTTTTCAATGAATGGAACCGTAAACAAAACATAACCAAAGACGAAATCAAGTTAAACTATTTGGATTGTGAAACTGATGGATTAAGAGGTAATAAACAATCGACCGAGTTTCAGCAAGTTGTCTTGAACTGGTTAGATCATTTATCGGTTTTTGACATCATTGCATTGGAAAAAACGATATTGACCACCAAATCGTTTTTATGTGGTGTATCATTATTGAGATCAAATTCATCAAATCAAGAATTATATCAATTTAATAAATCAGAAGATGAATTTTTTTACAAGTCATTGAATGAATTGGTTGAATTGGGTAATTTAGAGACAATTTTGCAAACTTCGGAATGGGGCGAAGTTGAAGACACCCATGATGTCGATCAAAGAGATTGGTTGAGAAACTTGGCTAGTGCAGCTTTGCTTTGTCATTAAAACCTAAAGTTAGAGTTGGCTGGTTGGTTGTTTAAATTGTATATAGATAATAGTTTATATTCCTCGAGACACGTAAAATTTATTTATGTTTTTTTTTTTTTTTTGTTTTTTGTTTTTTATATACATTTACTATTGTTACCATCAAACAAGCCAATTTTTTTTTTACAACCAAAAGTCAAAAATTCAAGTCAATTTGTAATTCTAATTGTAATAAATCGCAGGGTTAGGGACCCATCTATCAAAGCATTCTGTCATTAATTATGTCTGAAACAATCCAAGAAACTACAAACTCGAATCTTGACGGGGAAACAACATGCATCAAACTAACGAAATCTAAAAGAGAAGAATTGCTGAGATTAGAGCAGGCTGGTAAGACACCTCGACGTGTAAAAGTGTATCTATTAAAAGGAGATGATTGGCTAGATAATGGTACCGGGTTTTGCGTTGGAGAAATTGATCACACAACCAAGTCAGCATACTTTCAGGTTATGAGCGAATCGAATTCGGAAGAAATCCTACTAAAATCGTTTCTCAAAGGGTCCATACAGTATCAACGACAACAGGAAACCCTAATTGTGTGGACTGACCAAAGTGGTTGTGATTTGGCGTTGTCGTTCCAGGAAACGGAGGGTTGCGCCGATTTATGCGACTTTATAATCAAGGTACAGCAGAATAACCTAAGTCCTGATATATCATTACACTATGTGATACCCAATTTAGCAGAGGGTGAAGAGTTAACTGAGCTAATAACCGGTCCGATCAAGTACCCACCGGATGAACCCGATATGAATAATTTAGATTTGGTGCTAGAAAGGATAAATTTGGGTTTAAATTCACAATTTACAAGGTCAAATATTCTGGATTTCCTAGTGGACTCGAATTATTTTGAAAAATTGATTGTAGTTTTTAAACAATCTGAAGATGAACAAAACCTTAAAAACCTATATTTATTGAGTGATATTTTGAAAACACTATTTTTATATAACGAATCTTGTTTGATTGAAGATTTTTTCAATGACGAAGATAAACTATTAAACCTTGTTGGCATGCTAGAATATGACTCCGACTTTGTCAATTATAAAGCCAATCATCGACAATTTCTAAAGAATAAATCGTTCAAAACAGTCATACCGGTTGACAATTTCAATATATTTAAAAAAGATTTTTACCTCACTTTTATAAAGGATGTGGTTTTGGCTAGATACGTTGATGATAATACATTTGGTTTGATTAGTTCCTTGATTCATTCGAATCAAATTGAAATTTTTAATTACATAAAACAAGCAAGCTTGTTAAAGCAATTGTTTCAGATTTATGAAGAGAATGATGATATAGAATTGAAACGAAATGGAATAAAATTCCTCCATCAATATGTTTTGATTGCGAAAAATAATCAAAAATCCGATTTTTTCCCATTGCTAGTTAAATCAGGATTATTTAAGATGGTCAACTTTGCATTACATGATGAACTTGAGAAAATACGAATTTTGGGAATAGAATTGATCGTTATAATCATTGAACAAGACGTGTCATTAGTTAATTCAGTCGATCATGAAGAAGCAATTGACAATTTGGACCCACCATTGCCGATTGAGCATAACCAGGATGGTAATGAAGACACACTAAATTCAAAGGATGTGAGGTTGAAACTATCCGATGATATGACCTTGATATCGATATTGAGTAAATTGTTAGTCGAGGATGCAACGAAAAGCATCAAAATACAAGCGTACGAAGCGTTAAAAATTTTACTCGACTCAAACATTGCAATCCATAGTAACCCAAGTGCTGGCACTGAAGAAAATTATTTAGATTCAAGTGACGAATTTAAAGAAATTAATACGAATAATTATTTCCAGGCGTTTTATAATCAAGTTGCACCTAAATTATTTGAAAAACTCATCCAATATGAAGAAGAAGATAATTTGTTATTTCAATTGTTATGTGAATTGATTTCATTCTGTACAAAAGAACATGAAATCCATTTGTCGAGACCATTTTTCATTGAGACGAACATAATTTCAAATATATCGAAATTGTTAATTAATCCAAAAGTTAAAAACATTTTAAAATTGCATGTTATACGTTGTTTGAAAAATATCGTTTCGTTAAATGACACAATTTATACAAATTATATCTTGGATCAAAAACTTTTGAAGTATTTTTTCCAATATTTTGAGAACATAGTGAATGAAAACAACTTATCCAATTCGACATGTCTAGATTTCTTGGATATGGTTATTAAGAATTGCGAAGAGAACATTTTAATCAAGAAGACCAACTTTAAAAAACTAGCAACATTTATTTACAAGAATTATTTGGATATTTTAAAGAAAATCAATTATGTTCACATTGGTAAGGAATTGATATTGTTGGTGGAGAATGATTTCTATGAGAAGGAAATTTCACTGACTGACATGGTTAAAACTGACGACTTGAGTAATAATGACGATGACTTAATCAATAATGCTTCGACGCCGATCAATGAAGAAGAACATAAAAAGAAGGAAAACGGTAACAATAATGAATGTGGATTGAAGAGACCTAGAGAAGATGATATTTACCCAAATGGAATTGATGATAAATGTTTGATTGTGGGTGAAAACAAATTTTAATGTACTACGAAGTAATATATACATATAATAATTAATGACCTTCTTGTGGTGAAAACTCTACTGTCGAGACAAACATGATTTTTGCAACCTTGTACATATGACGTAACAATCACTAAAAAAAAGGCATTTTTTTTTCAAAATTTGTGCGAAATTGTTCTCGTGTGTGGTATTATAACCACTTGTCATAATCCGTAAGCATACCCATGCAGAGTTTGTATTACAATACTTATGTCAATAAAATGCACCTAAAGTTTAAAAGAGGTCCCCCCCCCAAAAGAATAAAGTCCTGATTTATTATTTTCCTTTTTAGTAAAAAGTTTAATTTAAAAGCTGTCTCTCTATTTTTGGATCATATGAATCTTGTAGGACAACTACCAAATGATAATTTTTACCCCTCAGAGAGAAAGTTGCAAAATATTGACACTACAACACCTGAATACGTTAAATACCCCCCTAGTAACACAAAAGCTATTTAAACATCTTATACATTAAGTCCGAAGCCAGTTATCAAGTGCAATTCGTTCTATAGCTTTTCCATTCCAATACGCTTTGTTGATAGCGACAATCAGGATTCGAAAAGCAGTTTTATCTGGATTTACCAACTACACATTTCACCCAAATATAATCTCCAAGGAAACAAAACGATATTGCTAGTTTTGACACTAAAAAGTCCACACTGTACAATCTCCTCTAGAACATCATATAAGCTCGGCTAAGTTGAATCGTGGGGCAAGAAACAAAAAAAAAAAAAAAAAATAAATAAATAAAAAGCCAAAAATCACAATAGTTTTTTTTCACCCACAATTTTACATCATATATATATATATATATAGCACAACTATTATCATTCAATTACATCTGTTAAATTACTAGAATGACATACTTAACACAATCTTATGTTACCGAAGGAAGCTGGAAACCAGACTTGTTCAAAGGTAAAGTTGTTTTTGTTACCGGCGGTGCAGGTTCTATTTGTAGAGTTCAAGCTGAAGCATTAGTTTTATTAGGTGCTAATGCGGCCTTGGTGGGTAGAAACAAAGAGAAAACAGACTCAGCGGCAGCTGAAATTCAAGCTTTGAGACCAGGTGCAAAAGTATTGTCATTACCAAATGTCGACGTTAGAAGTGTCCACTCATTGAAAGAAGCTGCCGATAAAACAGTTCAAGAGTTGGGTAGAATTGATTTCGTAATTGCTGGTGCAGCAGGTAACTTTTTGGCTGATTTCAACCACTTATCGTCGAATGCCTTCAAGTCAGTAGTCGACATTGACTTGTTGGGCTCTTATAATACCGTCAAGGCAACATTTGACCAATTGAGAAAAAACAAAGGTGCAATTATCTTTGTTAGTGCTACATTGCACTACTATGGTATACCATTCCAGATCCACGTCGGTGCTGCCAAGGCGGGTGTCGATGCCTTGTCAAATGCATTGGCAGTTGAATTTGGTCCATTGGGTATAAGATCAAACTGTCTTGCACCAGGTCCAATCGCAGATACCGAGGGTATGAGCAGATTATCAAGAGGTGGTAAGGATAGGTTAGTCAAGAACATTCCATTGCAAAGAATGGGCACAAAGCAGGACATTGCCGACGCAACAGTCTACTTGTTTTCGCCAGCTGCTTCGTACGTTACAGGTGACGTGTTGGTAGTTGACGGAGGAAGTTGGCAAATCAACACCAGTGTTGGAGCTCAAGATTATCCAGTCACTCTCTTGAAATACTTAAACGCCCCAGGTGGTAAATTGTAGTGTACTTTTTTATTAAGATCAAATGTACACAATTTTCTTTTTTTTTTTTGTTTTTCTTTTTCCAATCTGTTTATCAACTCTTATTTATTTTTTGATTACGGCTAGATGTCAATTGATCCAGAAAATCGTAGAAAATTATTGAATCTACAAAAGTCAGGGGAAAACAAGAGATGTTTTGATTGTTCAGCGCCAAATCCTCAATGGGCATCACCTAAATTTGGGATATTCATCTGTTTAGAATGTGCTGGTATTCATCGTGGATTAGGTGTTCACATATCTTTTGTTCGATCAATCACAATGGATCAGTTTAAGCCTGAAGAGACGTTACGCATGGAAATAGGTGGTAACGAGAGGATTAAAAACTATTTTGTGTCAAACGGTGTCGACTTAAACTTGAAACCAAAGTTGAAGTACGATAACTATGTTGCTCAAGACTATAAGGACATGTTAACTTGTGAAGTCGAAGGTAAGGAATTTACACCTAAAGACCACACGGGCGAGAAGTTGCCATCTGAAGAGGACACGGAGCAACCAAAACCAGTTAACGATGTGCAAAAGTCCAAGAACGAAGCATATTTCGCTGAGTTGGGATCAAAGAATAATCAAAGACCAGAGAATTTACCACCATCTCAAGGTGGCAAATACGCAGGGTTTGGTAACACCCCACAGCCAACAAAGTCAGAGAACAACAATTCGTCGTTCTCGGGTTTCACGTTGGACAATTTCCAGAAGGATCCTTTGGGCACATTCACAAAAGGATGGGGGTTGTTTTCTTCGTCGGTGGCAAAATCAGCTCAGGAAATCAACGAGAGCGTCATCAAGCCAGGGATAAATCAAATCCAACACAGTGAATTCACCGATGAAGCAAAAAGGGCAATGGCACAGTTTGGTCAAAAAATGCAAGAAACTGGTAAATACGGACAAGAAACTTTCCAGTCCTTCACCAAAGATATCAACGAGAATGGTATTCATTTTGACAAGTACTTCCAGAAGAACGAATCCAGTGTGCCAAATGCTTTTGGATTCAAGAAACCTGATAGTGGAGTCAAGTACGAAAGTTTATCGTCGAAAAATGAAGATGAAGACAAATGGGATGATTTTTAGAAAAAAAAAACTCATTGCAACTCAATATAATATAGTACATAAATAACGAGTAGAACCTCTTATTACAATGTAGGAATTAATATATATACAGTCTATTCGGTTTTTTTAGATTGCTTCTTTTTTAGCTCTAGGTAATGGTTATGCTCATCCTTAAAGGTTTGATAACAATGGTGGTAGGAATCTTTGATGTAAAAGTTTTTCACTATAGGCCAGCCAATTACCCAATCTACTAATCCAACGTCCCTTACGATAGAGGACACGATGAAAAAAAATATTCCAAAAGTGATACCAACGAAAACACCAACGTAGACTTGTTCAAACAGATGATAAAGCAAGTAGACTCTACTGAAAGCAACGCCTAACATGGCAACTGCCAAGACCAAACTTCCAGCCCATTTGTAGATTTGTTGAAGGTTGGGGATCTTGAACACCAAAATACAAATGTAGTACGCGATGAAAAAGCCCATGAACTGGGAGTGAGCAGATGGCATGCCATACGTCAACGTTCCATGCCCGAAATCCTTGTGAAACTCGGGCCGTGGGTCCTTGATCAAGTGTTTAACTATTTTGTTTAAAACTTCATTGACCAAGTGTCCGCCAACGATGATCACCGGCTCGATTTCGCGAGTAATCAAAAACCACGACGTGTAAAACACCATTATGTAGATTGGCAATAGTGAGAATTGCACCAGTATAATTGAAAGTATGTCATTTGGATCGTACAAGATGTATGTATGATCAAACGGGATGGGGTTGTAGATTGGTTCCGCCATATCAATAAACACAAACAAGCATATATGTAATAGAATTAAATATGTGAAAAAAAAAAAAATAAAAAAAAAAACCGCCTAATACTAAACGTTCAAGTAGCATTTCATTTTTATTTAGATGTATATTATATTAGTGAGAGGACATTAAAAAAAAGTTCGTTAGAGTATTAAGTGATTGAGTTCAACCCATTGGATCAGGAATCTGCTGTTGCCTTTTCTGTTGATCTCTTGCCCATCTAGCTGCATCCTTAGTTTTTTCATCAAACAAAAGATTTGATCTTGTTCTCTTGATGAAATCAATTAAAATTTCATTGTCAAAGTATTTTTTGAATTGACCCTGTGGATACATTGCAGCAATGTCCCCAATTAATCCGGTAGCTGATCTTGCAACCGACTCAGTCGAGGACATGTGTGGATCATTGGCAACTTTTTCAACATACTGTAAAATATTACCAACAACAGGATATAACTCGTTTGGCTGGCTCGAGAACCCGCCAACGATACCAACAAAACAATCCAATACTGATTCTCTAACTTTGAAAACGTAATCCAACGATTCTAATGTTGGATCAGTTGTTATATCGATCATTGAAGCTTCGGTACAAATTTTCAAAACATACTCCAAGTATTGCTTGAAATTTGGTCCGATGGCAGCTGCAATGTCACCAAAACATGACACAATTTCAGGCTTGATTTCCTTTTTGATATCTGGCATGTTTAAGGTATTTCCAAGAATCAACATCAACCCTTCAAGGTATGGAAGAATTTGCAACCCCAAACATTGTGCCAAATCAGCAACTAACCCAATTGCCGTTAAACAAGTTTGTGATTCAACATTCTCCAAAGCTTTTGTTAAATATGGTATAAATATCGGCATGTATTTGAGGAACGGTTCACCAATTGAGCTTGACAATGCAGAAATGGCAATAAAAATATCTTCGTCGATTAATGATGACGAATCTTGCGTTTCCAATAGTTTTATAAATCTATCCATCAAGTTATCGGCAGCCATCAAAACGTCTTTATCCAATTTTCTAATAACGGTTGTCAATAATGATAATATGTTGATCTGTAATTCCTGCAAATTGCCCTTATCTTCAACCGAGCTGACTTGTGTTTGCAACATTATTGTTGACTCCAATCTTGACAATACTTCAGTTGCAATGTTTTGCACAATTGGCATTGTATCGTATGCTGAGTAAGTAACAAATGTCGATAATGCTTCGTACGCAGACGCTCTGCTACTGTATTCATTGTCGTTCTTGTTACTTATTGTGATTAAAATTGGTATGATTGTAGGATAATATGGTGACATGACATTTGTTTCCAAATTGGGCTCGGCACATAATTGTTCAACTAAATTTATCAATGTCCAACAACAGTTGGTTGATACTTTTGGATGATCTTTTAACCCTTCAACCAATGCTTCTAATAGCATTGGCAATTGAGAATCTATAGCATCAACAACCATATCAGCTATTCTTCCAAGACACCATGCAACTGTTTCTTTAACTTGCAAGTTGGGGTCTCTGATCAAATTTAAAATTGGTGGTAATGCTTGATTTATAATTGACTTCAACTGTTCTTGGTCTGGTCCATCCAATATAGATCCAAATGCCATCACTGCAGCTTCTCTTTGATGCCAACTTTGTTCATTATCATATTTGTTTATATTTGCGCCCACAAATTGGATTGTTGGGTCGACAACATAATTACCAATGTTTTGCGAAAACAATTGTAAACATGCACCTGCAGCCATTGCAACTGACCAATCATCATCCTCTGGATCTTCATTCTGTCTTGTCAATAATGTCAATAATGTGGGTAAAACCTCTGTTGAAGCAACAAGGGCAAAGTTGTAGCTCAATAAGTCAGGACTCGATTGTAAAGGATCCAATCCCATTTCTTGTCTCTGCAACGCGATTTCCAATTCCTCTTCACACACAGTCGACCAAAATTCAACGGCCATACACGAAACTTTTTCATCTGCCAGTTGCATACCTGAAACTGTCAACCCATATAATGCTTTCTCCATATACAACGACATAAATCTATAATATAATGACATGATTCTAGCCAAACACCCAAACGCACTGGCTTGCAATTCTGAGTTGTCTGATTGAGTGGCTTCACAAACGACTTGCATAATGTAGTTTCTTTCGCCCTCCGTTTCAAAGTTGAATTTGATAAATTCCAACGAATTGACCAATGCATTCAATGCAGTCAACCTAACCGAGACTGAAGGCTCGTTTGATTGAACTCCTTGCACAATAGCAATTAAAATCCCACTGGCCTGCGACAATATATTCGGATTGTTAGGATCACTGCTTTCACATATGTAGCCGATTGTTAACAAACTCGATTTCTTTAAATATTCTTCATTCTCTTGCTTTGTGTTCTGGATAATGGTAGGTATCAACTCTGGCCATTCGTTCCTCGCCAATTCTATGTCAGCTATAGCAGCAACGACTTGTGCAGCTGTTCTTGAGATTTTATCGAGACGTAAGTTTAAACCTTGTAACGACTGTTGTTTGATTTTAGTCTTGACATCGTTATTCAATTTCAACCATCTCTCTTGTTGCTGTAATTTTGTTTTCACATCCTTTGATGTTAGTTGATTTTTTAATCCAATACCAGCCAACATTCTAACTTCTAATTTCGCTTCTTCATTTAACAAAATTTCAATTAATAATTGAATGTAATCTTGGAAATGTGAGTTTGCAGCCTCATTCAATTCGAGTTCTGCTTGAGTTCTTTCATTGGGATCACGACTCAAGATCGCATTCTCCAATAATCTTAGAATGTTATCCATTGTATATCGAGAGAATAAATTTGATTCAATTAAATTTTTTATTTTTTTTAAAAATTTTAAACATCTACACGACTATCTAAATGTTATTGCTGTTCAACAATCGAATGTAAATCTGTCAAAGTTTCATCCTTTTGCAAGTGGGAAACGTGATCGTCAATCTGTTCAACGTTAGTCTGCTTCTTCATATTCAATTGTTTCATTAAAGCTCGTTCTTTAGCCTTCAACTCGGCAGCTTTTTTCTCCAACAAAGCAGCTCTGTTTGCCAATTCTTTTGCACTCGCCATTTCCATCTCCTCCAACTTTTGTTGTCTCTCCAATATTCTCTCGTGTCTCAATACATAAGGCACTGTTTCAGATATTTGTCTCAATTGATTACGTTGCGGTCCAATCGACAATCTTTTGAATGCATTGTTATTTGGCGCACGCTCCTCAAATGACACCGTGGAAGACGAGGATGTAAATGAAGCCTGAGTTTCATTTTTGGGCGAGGCAGCATCAACCAACATCGACGTGGACTTCTTCAATGAGCTCGTCGACGTTATTGACTGATTATCAGACTCAGTCAATTGTGCCAAGTTACTCAATGAAGGTATGTCCTTGATTTCATGATGCTCTACAGTATCATGGAAATCATCATCGTCGTCATCAATCTTTGAGCCTGTGACTTTGGTCAATCTTTCAGTTCTATAAGTTTCGTACAAGAAGTCGTGAGTCAAATCTTTCAAGTCTTGTAAATGAGTACCCAATAAAACATTTTTTAAAATTGCAAAGTCACTGATTCTTCGATCGTTTATATCTACCAAGCCCCAGGGATATTGTCTTGCCTTTATGATTTTTATTTGCCCAGTCTCGTCCTTGATTTGATACGAGTCTTCGGATGTTATAATGGCAAATGGCTGTAAACTTGCCAAAAACTGACATTCTTCAATCAAGTCGCGGTCTTCATCTTCGTCGTATTCATTTAAAAAGTTGTCAAATTGAAACACTGGCACATTAAATTTTTCAATATCCAACCGAACCTGCTGCTTGAAATTTATCAATTCTTGCTGGGTGAACGAATCGGCCTTACTTATGATTGGTATGACATTGACGTATTTTGCCAACCTCTTCATACATTGTATGTCAATTTCCCTCAATCCATGACCAGTTGGACTTATAAAGTATAGCATTACATGTACTCTGGTATCGACAAATCTTGGGTTTCTTTTGATTCTTGTTTCTTCAGCCAACACCAAGTCAAACTGTTGTTTCAAGTAGTTTTCGATTTCGACAAAACATAACTCATTATTTAAATTTTCTCCAAATCCCGGGGTATCTATGATATTCAATAAAATTTTCATATTGTCATCATCAACAATCTCAATGTTTGTTTCTGTTATAGCTATACCTGGTTCCTCGTTTAATGTCCTTGGGTTGAACTCGTTTCTGGTCAACATGGATGTGTTTGGCAAAGCCACTGACTTTGAAGAGGTGAAAGTTAACACCTTGGTGTCGGTGGTTGTTGATTCATAGCGATGATTCAAGACTTTCTTGTTTAACAAACTATTTATAAAGGTCGTCTTCCCTGTACCCAGTTCTCCGACCACCATGAAAGTAAACTTGACTCCTTTCTTAGCATCTTTTCTATAATTTATGATTGGTGAGTGGTGCTCCATGTTGGTTGATTATAATAAATTTTTTGATTTTATTTTTGTTTTGTTATGATTTACTATATACACTACAACACGTTATTATTTCCTAATGTTGAAAACATTAACAGCTAAAAATGCCAGCTTATTGGACCAAGAGTTGATGTCTGTTGGTTGCTACTCTATCGACCAGTTGATGGAGTTGGCAGGTTTATCAGTGGCAAAGGCTATCTATAGAGAGTTCCCTCCAAACAAGTACCCTAGATGTCTTGTTTTATGTGGTCCAGGCAATAATGGCGGTGATGCATTGGTTGCAGCTAGACACTTGAAATTATGGGATTACAATCCGGTATTGTACTATCCCAAAAAGTCAAAGTCGCAGTTGTATTCAAATTTGAGCCAGCAGTTGAAGCAACTAAACGTTGATGAGATTGCGTCGATTGATGAGTTCAAATCGAGTTGCAAAACTAGCGACTTTATTATTGATGGGTTATTTGGATTCTCATTCAAACCACCAATTCGAGAACCTTTTGTGCAAGTGGTTGACCATTTGACTAAGGATTCGACGCCTATTGTGTCTATTGATATTCCGAGCGGGTGGGACGTTGACAATGGCGCTAAAGATGGAATTATACCACAAATGTTGGTTAGTTTAACCGCCCCAAAACCGTGTGCCAACATTTTCAAAGAGCTTAACCCACTGGGAAAACATTACTTGGGCGGTAGGTTTATTAATCAAGAGGTTGCGAAAAAATATGATATACAAGAGTTGATTAATTTGTACAAGGGTGATGAATTGATTGTTAAATTATAATTGATTCTTATAATATATATGAAGTTATGACTATTCAGGCAACGATGGTAGCTCTTTGTAGACCGACACCGATCGTGGTATCACTCTTTGTTGGAAAGTTGGGGAACCTAGTGGGGGATCTAGTTGGGAACCTAGTTGTGTGTCGTGATCTAGGGCTTGCGGCTGGTAATCACTTGGAAATATAGTCACCCCATGCTCCATAGCAGCAGGAGCACTCACACATCTGTTCCTTTTGACGAATCGTTTGAATCTACCGTTTTGGTTGAATATTGGCAACTTGTTTGGCAAATCATCAAGGCGATACTTGACTGGCTTGAAGGTATCTATTGCGTGCGAGACATCTATAGAGTCCAAAGCAGGTATTGTAGGAGGTAAATCAACCGAAGATAGTCTCTGTTTTAAATTTTTCATCCATTGATCTAAGATGAAATTCCATTTGTTTATATTTATATCTATGCAATAGTATATACATATATTTTTTTTTTTTGCCCCAAGTGGCTGGCTATGGATTCTTTTGAGTTCAGAAAGAAATTATTAAATGGATCAATTAATATAAAGATAACGCTAGACCTCGGCTCGAAGGTCGTTGAATATCTATTATACATCAATCGTTACTCATATCTTGTGCTACACTTTGAACAGATTGAACACTATTTCAAAAAATTCACCACAATAAATCAACCAATATGGTTGGAGTTCGAACAGGTTCCAATCAAATGGTACGTACCCGTAGGTGTACTATACGACAATTTGTGTCTACCTAGTAGAAGAACCAATGTGTGGGAACTACAGTTACATTTCGGGGATTATCCAGACGAGTACATTTTACCATTACAAGATTTTAACCATCTTCTATTGAATCAAATGAAACAATCATGTTTTGTGTTAAACGGCACGTCGAAACCAATTATGGATTTGAGTGAAGCCGACACAAATTTGCTATATCAATCGATTGTAGCTATGGATCTAAGAAAATATAACCGGGTCAACAAAAAAATTGTCAAAAATGTGACTCGGGTACCGGTCAAGATATATATTCCAGGATCGGATGTTATACAACTACCGGTCCACAATGAAACATTGTCACAAGTTATAAAAGCCAACTTTCCACAGTATTATCATGCTACGCATCCATTCATACACGGCATTGACTGTATCTCGATTATGTCTAAACCATTGACTGAGATTTGGCAAGTGTTTAAACATTTTGACAACTTTCTATACGTAAATTTAATCATCGTTTAGCTCGAAAACCGCCTGTAGCCAATTTCTGTACATTTTCAATTGTTTCTTTCTGTTCACCAACAATCTTCTATCGGTGGCCAATTTGACTTCTTTAAACTTTTTTGTGAAAATTGACCTCAATTCTTCCTCAGTGAAGAAATAGACCCTGGTACCATCTCCTCTTATATAAAAGTTATCGTCTAGTAATCTATTCTTTTTAAATCTAATTTGCGCTAGGTCGTATCTACCATAGTCTCTAAATAAAATTTGTCCGCCGGGTTTCAATATCTTTGACAAATTATTAATGGCTTGGTCCCATTGGTCGGGGTGCAATGCTGAGAAAACAAACACCATTATTATGATATCCACTGAATTTTCCTCCATGTCGTCTGGGAGTTGGCCTAATGGGTTTGCTAAATCCCACACACTAGAATAAGCGATGCCTTTGTTTTGGACAAACAATTCATTTGATCTGACTAGATCAACCGCCACTTTTGAATAATCGCAACCAAATATTTTCAACTGATTGTTTTTGTTTTGTTGCAAAATGGGAAAGAATGTGTTACCTGCTCCACAACCGATTTCAAATATGGTAACTGGCTTTGCATAATCTTCAGCTGTGACTTCATACAACATTGGGAATTCGATCTGCAACCACATACGATCCTTGAAGAAGTTTTCCTTGTTATGTTTATAGAATATATCCCAGTATTTCTCTGGTTTTGAGTTGTACAACTTTTTATCAAACTCTTTGACTGGGTGATCGTATTGTTTCAGAATCATCTGTTTGGCTTCTTCAACTTGTTCGTCTCCCCATTCGACATGGTCCCATGCATTGTGATCAAACACGTCGTTTTCATCAGTGAGATATCTCTGTCCAAAAGCAAAAGGCGAGTCTTTACCGATTCTTGAATCGAGAGGTGGTTTTGTTTCCTTCATGATGATGAGGTGAAAAATACAAAAAGAAAAAAAGAAAAAAAAAATACGAGCGGAATAAAAAAAAAAAAAAAAAAAAAGATTAAGTTATTATTATTACTTACACATTCATGTAATGAACATCACCATCTAGTTCTTGAAGTCTAGCGGCAGCTTGTTCACTTGTCAAATCACGTTGGGCTTCACCCAACATTTCGAACCCAACACAAAACTTCTTCACAGTTGCCGATCTCAACAATGGTGGGTAAAAGTGGATATGGAACCATGAGTTTTCGTGGAGTTGGCCAGTTTCAAATGGAGCTTGGTGGATACCCATTGAGTACGGGAACGAGGTGTTGAACAAGTTGTCGTATTTGATTGTGAGTTTCTTCAAAATCAGGGCCAAATCTTGCTTTTGTTTGTCGTTGAAATCCCTGATGGAGCGCAAGTGCTGTTTTGAGATCAACAACGTTTCAAACGGCCATAGAGCCCAGTACGGCACGACGACAATAAACGAATCGTTCTCGACGACGATCCTTTCCTTCTCCTCCATCTCTAGTTTTACGTAGTCACCGAGCAAATGCGAGTTATTCTCGTTTAAATACTTTGTCATATTTGTCAACTCGTCATCGACTTCGGTGGGGATGACGTCCAAACACCAAGCTTGGCCATGTGGATGCGGATTGGAGCAGCCCATTGCAAACCCCTTGTTCTCAAAGATTTGCAAATACCGAAATGGCGCACCTTCCAAGCTCTGTTGATGCAAATCATTGTAAAGCGTCTGCCATGCGTTCACCACCAGGACCAACTCGTCGTGCGTCATTAACGGCAACGTCAAATTGTGTTTGGGCGAGAAGCAAATGACAAAACACTTACCCCTGACGCCCTCGGTTTTCAATAGTTTGTTTTTCAAGCCCTTGTACTCCGGCTGGTCAATCTTGACAGCGGGATAGTCATTTGGGAAAATATACGTTGTTTCGTACTTGGGGTTGATATCGCCGGTGGCTCGGATGTTTCCAGGACACAAGTAGCACTTGGGGTCGTACTCGGGCAACTGTACTTTCTTGACGTCTTCCTTCGCGCCCTGCCATGGCCTCTTGGCCCTGTGTGGTGAGCATAGGACGTATCTGTTGGTCAACGGGTTCAATCTTCGATGCGAGTGGTCTGTGAAATCAAATTCTTGCGACATATTGTTGGCTGTTGCTGTTGCTGCTGCTGCTGTCGGTATTGGGTTCAAAAGGTGATTTATTGACATTTTATACCTGGTGATACAAAATCTGGAAAGACCTGCCAATATAAAGAAATTTGAAATATGCAGACACTTTTTTTCTTTTTCCAGTGCAACGTTACATTTTGCCTTGGCTGACACAAAAATGACATCAGACACGGAATAAATTTATTCCATCATCGATAAATGCCCACCTACGACAAAACGGTGTTGGTGGCTGGTGGCGCAGGCTTCATTGGGTCAAACTTCTTACGGTATAATGTCGAAAAGTACAACTACTTGTTCATATGCGTTGATAAGTTAAACTACGCTAGCCATGACATGCAACAGTTGCAACGGCCGAATTTCAAGTTTATACAACTCGATGTTGGCGACCCCAAATTGATTGATATCGTGACTGAATACGCCGTCACTGACATTATAAACTTTGCAGCTGAATCAAGTGTCGACAAGTCGTTCGTGGATCCACTATATTTCACACAAAACAATATTCTCAGCGTTCAAAACTTGCTAGAGACTTATAGATTGCTGTCGGTGCGGTTCATGGTCCACATATCGACTGACGAAGTGTACGGCGACGGTAAAGATGGCCAGTTGAACCCTACAAATCCATATGCAGCAACAAAGGCGGCGATAGACTTGATAATAAACTCGTATATTTACTCGTACAAAAAACCAATTGCAATCATAAGACCCAACAATGTGTATGGACCAGGCCAGTACCCTGAGAAAATCATACCGTTGACCATCAAATGTTTGCAGGAAAACAGGCCTGTGCCAATCCACGGCAACGGCTTAAATAAACGACGATACTTGTACATTACCGATTTGCTAACTGCTATAGACTTGATATGGCACCGGGAACTAAATGACGTCTTCAATGTTGGCAGTGACGAGTCTATCAGCAATATTTCATTGGTGAGGCTAATTAGCAGAGTGTTTGGAAAAGATTGTCAAATCGAGCATATCAAGGATAGAAATTATAACGATGCAGATTATACAATGTCATGCGATAAAATGAACCTCTTGGGATGGAAGCCAGAAGTTGATCTTGCGCAAGGTCTCCATCATCTAAAAAGTTCTTTAATCTTTGAGTCAAACATCACTGATTTGATAGGCATATCGGTGGAATAGAACGGATCCTTCATCACATAATCCGAATATAATATATATAGTCTTTTGAAGTACTCGCTTGTAGTTTCGTACGAGCCATCCAACGTTATCAACATGAACTTTAGCCCCGATACAGTTTGGTATATATACAAATTGAATAAATCAGTTTCGATGCTCTGGATGCCTGACTTGTTACTGTTTGGATTGAGCGAGTTCCCCGTTGACAAGATGGATGAGTTCTGTAAGCTGTTGATCTCTTCTGTGTTGTTGGCCTTTGAAATCGCTAATCGTGACCCAATGGCATGGACTCCATGCAATGTTCCAGCTAGTACTAGGTAGTCATTCGCCGATAGTTTGTTTAATCCTGGTGATATTTCAGCTTGGTATATCAACCCGCCAGCTTTGTTTAGTATCAAGACCGAGTAAACTTTCATGAGAGACGAGGGTTTTGATTTTTTTTTTTGTTCATTTTCTCTGAGACCACCCAAGACGGTACGTCAAGTAAATCCCAGTGTTAGTTGGACTCTATCATTGATTAGGAGATGGTTTCGATGCTAGTTTCAAATACAAGGTTTCATCAGGGCTGTGGGTGCAAACTCAAATGTTAGGTCAAGTTGCAACATGGATTATAGGACAATTTCTGCGTGGTGTGGGGGTCGAGAATCATTTAGAATTTGCATGATTATGCAGTGTATGACGTTACCCAAAGTGATGTCTTGATATGTGGCTTAAAGCCGTCTTCTGGCCAGTAGTAGAAGTATTATAAACAGAGTGACTGAAGTCAATGCAATACTTACATCCAACGTGATTGGATTTTACTACGCTACACAGCCATATATACTACCAGGGTCTACTAGAAATGCATCGTACATTATGTATAAAATTGGTACTTGATTCTCGAACCATACACGTCTGATTTGTTTAAAATGACCAGCTTCGAATCAACACCAGCTGGCAACCTACTTGGTTCCACACAAAACCCTGTTTTCTCCCCCGTGTAGAACTGGAATCCTGGCTCTGTAGATGATATCACCAACTTTTTGTTTCCTGAAGTTGCCTCGACCAACTGGTTCAACTCACTAGATCGCGTATCGATCGAGTCTGACTCGCCCACTGAAATAAAAGTGTCGTAAACCTCATCGCCTAAGCTATCAATTTGTTTTTGGTCGCCGAGTTTGAACTTTGTATTATCGGTGGTGTCACCCGATATGTTGAAGTAGGTATGATTGGTCAAGTTGACAACTGTAGCTTCACCCGAGACCAACTTTGACTCGAATTCGATCGATACCGCCTTGTTTTCAATAGTATAGTGAACAATTGTCTCCAAGTCGCCTGGAAAGCCGTCGTTACCATCGTGATCGACCAACTTGAAATAAACCTCAAACAGTTTGTTAAACTTGACGATTGGACCAAAGAACATCTGCTTGTCGAATCCGTTGAGCCCCGAATGCAAGGTGTTAGAGCCCTCGTTCTTGGTGAGGTGGTAATCTTTACCATTCAACGTTATGCGCCCGTTGGGGATTCTGTTTGTGTACCTCCCGATTGTAGCACCACCATATGGCAAATTCTTCGCTACCACCAGGTTACCATCAATTCTGATATCGTTGATTGCAGCGCCTTGGTTCAAAAGGTCAACCTCAAAGTCATCAATTTGAAACTTGTGCAAGCGATCACCATCACCATCACCAACTGACTCCCAGGTGTACCCGTCAACCGAGAACCCGTAGGGGTTTTCCGTCGTCCAGCGCCACAAGTCCTTGCACGCCTGCTCGACGTCCAACTCGGCCTTCCATTTCAACTCGGTGTTGGCACGATCAGGCCTGGCAGTCAAGTTCAACACGTCTCCCGCACGTCTGCCCACGACCTCGTATGGTAGCTTCCTGCCGACGGCGGCGCAGAAGGCCAGGTAGACGTCGAAGACGGTCGAGCCTTTGCCGGTGCCCAAGTTCCACTCGCGGTACAACCCCGAGTTCAAGTTGTGCAAGTATGCCAAAGCTGCAATGTGGCCCTTGGCCAAGTCTACCACGTGGATGTAGTCTCGTATGGGCGTACCGTCGTGGCTGTCGTAGTCGCTGCCAAAGATAGATAGCTTCTCGCGGCGTCCAATGGCCACTTGCGCCAAGTAGGGCAACAAGTTGTTGGGTATACCCAAGGGGTCCTCGCCTAGCAACCCCGAAGGGTGGGCGCCAATGGGGTTGAAGTACCTTAAAATAGCCACCTTCCACTCTTTGTCGCTCGAATGTACATCGTGCAAGATCTGCTCAATGACGTATTTCGTCTTGCCGTATGGGTTGGTAGGGTCCATGGGACACTCCTCGGGGATCGGGATGTACTTGTCGCCAAACCGGGTAACGTCTCCGTATACAGTGGCACTCGATGAAAAAACAAACGTTTTGACGCCCTTGCGCTGGCACACATTCAAAAGATTGATGGTGCCGGTGACGTTGTTGTCGTAATACTGGAGGGGAATCTTTGTCGATTCGCCAACTGCTTTCAAAGCGGCAAAGTGGATCACACCGGAAATGTCGTGTTTGTCAAAGATATCGCCTAACTTGTCGTCCTTAATGTCCATGTTGTAGAATGGTATTTGCTGCTTGACTATGTATTCGATTCTAGCGACCGCGTCGAATGACGAGTTGGTCAAGTTGTCGACAATGACGACCTTGTAGCCATGGTTGATGAGCTCTATCACTGTGTGGGAACCAATGTACCCCGCGCCTCCTGTAACTAAAATAGACATAGCGATGAAAAGGTAGAAATTGAGTTGTTTACATATATATATATATATTATTATATATGTTTATACTGCATCGGAAAAATTGACCCCCGGCATTCAGACATTTTTATTTTCTTCTGTGATGGATGCAACGTTACATTTTTCTCCCCACTCTGTCATTTCTGTCTGAATGCAAAAGGAAGGTGAAAAAAAAAAAAAATAATAATAATAATAATAAAAAAAAGTCCTGTGTTTATATATATTGATATATCTTTGCAGAGATATGTCTTTTGACACTTATGACTGAAATACCCATTTTCCAAGACCTTTCGTTCTACTCAAATGAAGAGCAACAAGTTGCTAGATACGACAGGTTGGTGGCTGCTTTCAAACTGCATTTCGACAAGATTGACTTTTTCGCAAGATCGCCAGGCAGGGTCAATCTCATGGGCGACCACATAGACTACAACTTTTTCTCGGTGTTGCCCATGGCGATTGACGCCGATGTTGTCGCTGCGGTAGGAGTCAACGATAGTGCTGAGATTGTCATCACCAACACCGACCCCAAATTCGCCAAGCAGACGCTTTCCACGAGCGACACCACCATCGACGACAAACTCAGCTGGGTGAGCTACTTCAAGTGCGGGTTGATTGTTGCGCAAAAGTACATGGGCGCCACGTCGACGGGGATCAACATCACCTTCGACGGCAACGTACCCACCGGCGGCGGGTTATCGTCGTCTGCCGCGTTCTGTGTCGCTACCACCTTGGCCATCCTCCACGCGAACAAAGTCGCCATCTCCAAGGCCGACTTGACAAAGATCACGGTCGTGTCCGAGCACTATGTTGGCTTGAACAACGGCGGTATGGACCAGTGCGCCAGCGTTTATGGCGAGGCTGGCAAGGCGTTGTTGGTGCAATTCAAGCCCCAAGTCAAGGGCACGCCATTCGAGTTGCCCGACTCATCTGTGTTTGTCATCACCAATAGTTTACAAGTGTCTAACAAGGCCGAGACCGCGCCTATCCACTACAACTTGCGCGTGGTTGAAATGGCCATTGGTGCCGACTTGTTGGCGCGGAAATTGAACTTATCGTGCAAACAAGACTCCAACCTAGGCACCTCGAGCTTGAGAAGCGTGTTGGAAAGTAGATTCGGCGACATGGACAACATCGACACCAGTATCGAGTACTTGACGCGTATGTCTGAGATTGTCGAGACATTACACCGCGAATACACCACCGAACTGGCTGCAAATGAGTTGGGGCTAACGGTGGATGAATTCAAATCAAAGTACTTGTCCAAATTCCCCGTCAAATACGACAAACTCATGATCTACCAACGAACTAAACATGTGTATAATGAAAGCTTGAGGGTGTTGAAAACATTGAAGTTGCTACAATCACAAAACTTTCTCGTTGAGTTTGGAAATTTGATGAACCAGAGTCAAAACGACTTGGCCAGTTTATGCCACAACTCCAACCTGGAACTAGATCATCTCTGCCAACTAGCGGTCAACAGTGGCGCATATGGTAGCAGGATTACTGGTGCTGGGTGGGGCGGTTCTTTGGTTCATCTTACATCTGCAGATAAGCTAGGCCAGTTGTTGACAACGTTTCACCAATATTATAAAACAAAGTTTCCAGGCATCACAGAACAGGAGTTAAATGAAGCCATAATCGTCAGTAAGCCTGCAACAGGATCTTCAATCGTAGAAAAATACATGTGATTTTTACCTTTTACCTCCTACCAGCTTATTCAGGAACACAAACTTTTTTTTACATATTTTTTTTTTCTCCTTCTCTCGTCGCAGTTAACGCATACGTAGGATTTTATGCACCATATGGTAAAATGTGAGATTTTCCGACTTCTATACAACGACCTAGACTTGAAGCGCAGAAAGCGAGATAGTAGTAGTCTGATTAATCCGATTAAATGTGTCAAATGATTTACATGTGAAAAAAGTTTTCTTCAACCAGAGTGACAAATAAATAATCATATGCTTATTATGCGTCAAACCATATCGATCTTGCCTATTTATCCAATTATAGAAAATGGCCACCATGCTATGTTGTTTCACCGTAAATAAGATTAAGAAAAAAAATTCATCGGATTGTTTAGGATTGTATTGTTACATTTTAGACTACAATGCCCAGGGACCTCGATGCTGCTGCTACCCAAATGGTGCCAGAATTCAGGACAATCATGTGTCAATAATCGTAAGATTTATCGTACCAGCAGGAGCAGCAGGAGCAGCAGGAGAAGGAGTAGGAGCAGCGCCGGCATCACCACCTCTACTATTCTTAGTTTGCTGTAATTTTAATTTAGCACATTCTAGTTCCATTCGATTACTACTCGAGTATTGTATCATCCTGTAACACATATATTATACTATGTTGTGTTTTATGATTGTAATGCGTTATAATATATTTTCTTATGTCACACCATATTAGCCAGGGGAACATAGTTTATAATATGGAATATTCAAGGAGTAAGTCGGAGTTGATTTCAGTTGACTCTGAGAATCACCTGCCTTTTCCGATTTTGGTCGCCTTCGTTCCAAAGATTACCCATTGCGCATAAATTACATTTCTTTTTCTGTGCTGTTTTATTTTTATTTTTATTTTTATTTTATTTTATTTTTATTTTATTTTATTTTATTTTCTTTTTTTTTCTTTTTGTTGCAACATAATCGGAATCAGAATATAAAACTAAAATGATTTTCAATCCTAAAATTTTCTTCATCAAATGACTCTAGATATATTACCTTTACTTGACATCCAGCACTCGTTGCCTAAACCTTACATCACGCAAGAACAGACATTTAAAGCACATAGACCATCACTCATGCTTGACGGATACATGCTTAACAAGGAGCTTCGCTTCGTTCAAAAGATTGGCGCAGGAACTTATGGCCTAATATACCTCGTGGAGAACATCTACACCAAGCAGAGATTTGCAGCTAAAATGTTGTTGAAGAACCCAATAACAGCTAAGGACTCAGCTGTAAGCAAAAAACTCATCCAAGAACAGTTTTCCCACTACTTTTTCCATTGCACATTACCAAACCCAGTTTCGCTAGATTTGGACTTGATCAGGGATCAGGGCCATGATTGCCAGTTCCTCACCGAGATATCGTTGCACTTGAAGGTGCATCAACATCCAAACATCGCCACCATCCACCAGGTGCTAGAGTTGGATAATTTTGCAATCATCATGCTCATGGACTACTACGAACAAGGAGACTTGTTTGGCAACATTATTGAGAAACAAATATTCCAGAAACACAAACAGGACAAGCTGTTGTTGATGAAGAATGCAATGCTCCAGTTGGTTGACGCTATTGAATACTGCCACCAAAACAACGTCTACCACTGCGACTTGAAGCCGGAAAACATCATGGTCAGATACAACCCTTACTACAAGAGACAACAACAACAACACGGTTCCATCATAGACTACCAAGAGTTACAACTTTGCTTGATTGATTTCGGATTAGCCATGTCATCGGACGTAATATGCTGTAATGCCTGCCGTGGCTCTAGCTTCTACATGGCACCTGAAAGAACAACAAACTTCAACACAAACAAAGTCATACGGTCATTAGTTGACATGAGTCAATTCCAGACCATCTACAAGCCAAACTCAACCATATCCAACTGTAAATACTTGCCTACGCTACCCGGTGACATTTGGTCGTTGGGTGTATTATTCATCAATATTACGTGCTCAAGAAACCCATGGCCAATAGCTTCGTTGAACGACACAAATGAAGTATTTAAGGACTACATTTTGAACAGAAACAGCAATATTCTTTCGTCGATTTTGCCAATTTCGTCGCAATTCAATAGATTGTTGGACCAGATTTTCAAGTTGGACCCTAACGACAGAATCGACTTGTTGTCGTTGTACAAGGAGATCATCAGATGCAACTTTTTCAGAGATCACCACTACGCCCAAAATGCTCAGCAACAATTATACACTCCGCCAGATACTACCGCCTACAATTCGTACGTGAGTGATTTTAACGAAGAGGACGAAGAGTTCTACACTGATGACGAAGCTGATTACGAAACTTATACGAAACCAATATACCAGGAAACCAATAATGCCAATAATAATAATAATGACTTGATGATTGTATAGAATGATAATAATAATTAATACACACATATAATGTTTAAATTTGCATGTGAAGTTTTTCTGTTTTTTTTTTTTAAAATTTTTTTTGATCGGAGATTGTAGGAGTTTAAATTAGAGGCTGTGCAGGTTAAATTCTGTACCAATCAGACTAAATCAAACTAAACTAAATCCGATTCCACCTTGTGAAGCAATCTAGCTATAGCTGACATGTCAAAAGGTTGCATGTAGGGACTATTTTTAGACGTGTGTGGTATTGTTGTTGTGTTGTTGTTATGTCGTATTGTGCTGAGGGGAGTTGTTTTGGTTGCAAAATGTTATAGAATCATATGACAAGGGAGTGTGTTGTCAGGTGCTATGGAGTTTGTCTTTAAGCTTGACAACTTGCTGCGGAGATTATGTTTTTGTTTACACCTGGTCTGATGCGTTCTGAGCAGCATCAGCAGCAGCAGGAGGAATGTAAAGTTTGTTCGATAAACTGCTGTACATGCTTATTTCCGCCGCGTCCCTATGTGTCAATGCGTTAGTTCCACCACACCAACGGACAAAAAGAAAAAAGGGAAAAGTAAAATTAAACAAAATAAAACATCTCTCTCTGTGTATGTGTGTATAGGATATTCCAAGAGATATTATGGCTTGGTGTTGTTACAAGCAGACGTTGAGCAATTTAATCCAGCAGCCCTGTGGCCTGACGCAGTCGACACGGTAGAATCCGGACAAAGTGTACACTGGTTTGTTTAGGCTTACACTCTGAAATGCGTGGCACCCTTGAGTATATAGTAGTTGACTCTGTGAGAATTTTGAAATTTCAGAAGGTATGTGAGATGTAAAACCTTAATGAAAGCGCCACACGTTGTTTACCATCAATTCAGATCATGCAACTAAAAGGTTATGTTTAGTTTAGTCGTTTCCTTCTCTAAGATGAACATTCTACTGTTTCAGAATATGCTTCAACAACAACAACAATGACAACAACAACACCATCATTCCGAAAAATAATGACCAGAAGAGGAAAAAAAAGAAAAAAAAAATAACACGCCATCTGCAACCACTGCGTGTGCACTGGTGCACTGGTACCGCAAGATCACCAGAGCCTACCGCAATGCGACCACACGAACGGCACCATCGCAGCCCAACCATCGACACACTCCCTAACCGTTTTACACACAAAAAAAAATTACCAGTTTTTTTTGTTTGTTTTTTGTTTTTTGTTTTTTTGTTCTTTTGCTCCTGCACTGCTAAAAATAGTATATTCTACCAACGAAGCTACCACTTCCAAGTTGCAAATAAACCAAGCTATACGAGTGTTGCTTTTTGTCAACATTAGTTGTTTTGTAGTCCAACAGTGGCGAAGCTCGTGCTATAGCAGCTATCTGGGTCGATTATTTTATTTGACCCATTGCGGTTTTTCGTGACCAAAACAAATCATTGTACGAAAATAAGCTTTCTTGGATGTTTGGAAATATCAACTGGTGCGGAGCTAATAGATGATCCTTTTAAAAACATCAACTACGTAATTAAAATCATATCAAACCACATACAGCGCAAAATAGGGTTTCGTCAGGGCCAACAACATTGCTACACGATACAGATACCCAGCAAGCGTCTAGCAAGCGTCTGGTACGCGTCCTGTGTTCCTAGCTACACGACAAAACCATAGTAGCAAGATAAGCAGGAACTTTCCGGGGCTGCTTTTGCTGTAGATAACAGTCTGTTAAAACACCACAAACGCGTTGGATCAGTATCGGTTACTATGTGCATTGTGCATGCTAATTCACATCTGGATGGCATATTGCGTATACCAACATTTATAGATGTAAATATTGAGTTTGAGACTCTCGATATAAGCCAGTGGTTCGATAGTGATATCTCCTTGTTTTGCAGCACAGTTGAGTGAACAGAGAAAACTTTGTTTGTTTGAGTGATCAAGGGAAAAATACAAACACTATACAAAGAAAAAAATTGAATCACGTGTAACTGCAAACTCAATTGGGAAAAATAATTAGAAAATGATTACATAATACATCCTCAGATTGCATTATCTTCGTATATCGGCGGTAAACAATAATAGTGGACCGTAATGGGTCTAGATACATTTGTTGATAGATCCATAGGGTGTGGATATTCTGTTCAAGTTGAAGCAATATACTCAACCTGGTCTTAGATTACCAATTGGAAATAGCCACAGCAACAGCAGACAAAGATGTTGGGGTTTCAAGGTGTACAAATCATGTAACATAGTTTAAAAAATATGTGATTTGTACTGTTTTGGCATAATACTAAAGTTTTTATCTCTAGTACTGTTCAGATACTGTTTCTCAGTTTGAACTTTGGTGGGAAAAAGAGTCATTTAACTTTTTTGGCTGTGTGGCTATAAGTAAAGACCAACTGTTTTCATGTGTGGGAATTACGATGTCACCCGGAAGGTCTAGGCCCTTGGTGAATCAAAAACGAAGCCACTCTCCCTTGTTGCAGCCAAGCAGTCGTCATTTTTAAGTTGATCATGACTCATAGCAAGTACACCAGGCGGACATGAATACATGAATACACCCTATTGTTTGTAATTATTTTTCTTCGGCATAAAAGAAGGCTTAGAGCCAAGCGATCAAGATAACGTTTAATTTGATGTTTACGGGTGGATTTAGCTACAACAGCAATGCTACCCTGTAAATGCGCCCCCCTCCCCCCAATTTACTTTTACGTATATATTCAGGTTTTACATGTTTGTTTTGATTCTAATAATAACATACGAAACACGTTTTATCCCACGGGAAAAAAATAAACACACACTTTCCTATGCCGGGTAACTACTGATCTGATTACACACTTACACACAAATAACAGCATCATCGGTTTAGTCCAGAGAGGAGGGTTTAAATATCAAAGTCTAAATAAAATCGTTGTACATTCTCGTTAAAATTAAATATTAAATTATGCTTCATCACTGGAAGCAGATTCCTCCATCAAGCCTTCTTCCTTGTGTTCAACACTCATCTTTCTTGCCAACTCAGCATCGGTAGCAAGTGGAATCTTTGGTTGCCAAGAGCCAGATCTCCAAGCAGGAACTTTTTCTTCCCACATTTGGCCGATTTCTTCCAATCTCTTACCTCTGGTTTCTGGGAATCCCAACAAGACATGGACAAACATGGCGGCACACATGACACCGTAGATGATGTATGTTCTCCAATTGATGTTCTTGAACCCGGTAGGTGTGTACATGGCAATAGCAAAGTTCAAACACCAGTTAGCACAGGTGGACAATGAGTTACCTCTTTGTGCGATTCTGTTGTCACCCCAGATTTCCGAACAGTAGACCCAGATACCGACACCCCAGGTACTTGCAAATGAACAGACAAACAAGTAACAACAAGCGATAGCACCGTTGGCAGCAGCCTTGTATTCGGATGGGATTCTGATGGTGACGGAATCACTTCCTGAATCTGGCCATGGAACCGAGTACTGACCCATGATACCAGCTAAACCAAACTGGAACGCCATCATCATGATAGCACCGCCCATCAACAATGGTCTTCTTCCGACCTTGTCCAAACAGTAAAGCGCAGGCACGGTACAGACTGTGTTTAACACGTATTGAATCGAGGAAGCAACCAAGTTGGTACTGGAACCGCCTGCATTACCCGAGATGGACGAGAATATATAAACAATGTAGTACATCATGACGTTCATACCGGTAAGTTGTTGCCATATTTGACTGAAGATAGCGGTCAAGGTTCTTGGCAAGTACTTCTTTTTGAACAAGGTAGCGTATCCCACTGATCTGGCGGCTTCTTCAACCAACAATTGGTCTTTGATTTCTGAGATTTCAATCAAGACGTCTGGGTCTTCTCTGTTACCCTTAGCTTGGATCTTGGCGACGATGAACTCGGCGTCTTCCCATCTATCTTGTTTAGCTAACCAACGTGGTGATTCAGGGATGATGAAACAACCAATGAACAAACACAAACCAGGGATGATTTGGATACCCCAAGCAATTCTGAAACCGGCAACACCATTAATTTTACCCAAACCGAACGAAATGTAGAACATGATCAAGATACCTAAAGTGACGAAAAATTGAAACAAACCACCAATCAAACCTCTGATTTTTCTTGGGGCCAACTCAGCACCATAGACTGGAGCCACTGACGAACCGAAACCAACACCCAAACCGGAGATAATACGCCCAAGAATCAACTGGGTCTTGTTTTGTGCCGACGACTGAATGGCAGCACCAACCATCCAAAAGAATGAACATACCATAAGCGACAATCTTCTGCCAAATGGCTCGGAAACAAACGAGGCACCAATACTTCCGAATATCGACCCCAAACTCATACTGGCAGTGATCACACCTTGAATATCAGGCGATGGGTAGTGGAAGTAATTTTCATAGTGACTTTGGCCAACAAAGGCACTCATGGACGAGATATCGAAACCGAACATCATACCGGCAATCGTCGATATACTGGCGATAAAGTAAACATTGTAGATTTTAGGCAACTTATCCAAGTAGATATTTGCTTTCAATGCAGGACCAGAAAAGATCCTTTCTATTCTTGAGGACATGATTATAATAAATTAGATCGATTGATGGAATAGACACTGCAATAAAAGAGGGAAATACTAGATCTATTTATAATCCAACAAACCAAAGCCATTTCTTTGTTAGAAAATAAGATATGATACCTGTACCCCCATAAATTTGTAATTTGTTTTCGCCTGGGGAAGAAAAAAATTTTCTCACTAAAAGCACAACACAAAAGAATTACTTTTGACGTGTAATGGGTTATTTTACTAGCAAATTTATTACTAAACGGAATAATTTTATGCAGACAAGAAAAATCAAAACCCACAAAACAAACAACAAAAATTTTAATATGTTTCTGAACAAAGTTTTTGCCCTTCGTATCTTGAGCAAAGGTGGGGATAAGTCCCACAGATTTAGTTACAAACCAGCTCATAATTTGGGGTCGTTTTCTATTGTTTTTTATTTATTTATTTATTTTTTTCCACCTAGTATTTGATTTTTTTCCCAGCTTACATTCGCCTCGAACATGCTGGAGTTGAAGCTGGTACAACTCCATCGGTAGTTATTTCTTTGTAGTAATTTGCAGATGCAGTTGCGATGTTCACCAGGTTGTTTTTGCAAGCTCGAGCCGCTTCGTAATCACTGTCGCAAAAATAAGAAATGCCACTCGGAACAACTGGAGACAACAAGCATTTCATGGAGAAATTAAAAACTACAGTTGCAGAAGTTTAATTTAAAAAAAGATAAAAGTATAATTTCTTATTCAACCTCAGCTTTTTCAAATTAATGATGACATGACTTGGTGTATCATCATCACTCATATTTGCCAAAAAAGTTAATGTGCTAAATAGAGAAGAAGAGGAAAAACTGAGTGCAAAGCAAAACACACACAAAAAGAACAAAAAAAAAAAATAAAGTGCAATTAAGTAATTGTACATTTATTACATTGTAAAATATTACAAATATTATAATAACTCAAACAAAAGCAAGTGCTCATTACAAATTACAAAGAACAGACCCGAGTGGGAATTTCTCTTTGGTTGCAGTTTCAGCATTAAGGTATATATGGATCCATGATAGCGAGCTGTTGCAACTAATGGTAGAGTCAAAGAAAATAAAAAAAAAGCACAACAAAAGTAGATTAAACAGCAATGTAGAAACAAGTGTCCCCACTTTCTGGATGCAGACAGAAAAATATTTAATAATCCGATCTCAACAGTGTTTGCGAACAAAATTATTGGTTTCTGGAGTTTGTGTCTGCTCTACTTTTGTAACCAATCTAGATCGTTGTTTCTTGCCCCGGAAAAATAAGAGAAATATACGCCAAACCAACACCAACGGGTTATGACGACAACATTTGGTAACTAGCCAAAAAATATATCATGTAACTTAATTTTGCTTGTCGTCTGGATTAATATTATTACACATTCCCTCTACGAACAATGACAATTATAAAAAATAATAATAATCCGAGTGTCCAAGAAAATAATTATTTTAACCTGACCGTTTATGACATGATAGAGTTTTGAAGGGTATGTGCTGTATTGTATCTCGACTTTATGTGTGCAAAGGGTGGGATTGGCACAAGTTACGGCGAATTTTGTTCAAGGCGTTAGAAACAGGTTTTTAAGCCCTAGATGCCACTGGGGAAGTGCAATTTTGTGTAAGTATTTGATATCGAGAATTTTGCAGTCACCAAAAGCAAACAAAGAAAATAAAAAATAAAGGAAAATAATAAAAGAAAATTAAACTTTAAAAAATAAAATGTCATTCAATGTCGCAAGTTTTTCCACAACGGAATTTTTCAACTTTGTCTTTTGCCACGACCATGATTCCCACTCAAAACAGAGATTGGGGGAAGGGGAGGGGGCACAACAGTGAGCGAAAGGCACCAACTATATATTTTTGGACTTAGCACACCATCACCATGGGCTGGCTCTGTGTAGACACGTCAAAGTGAACAATCGACAAACAAAGTTTACAGCCAGATAAACGAAACATCTGCTCTTTGTTCACTAGGTGATTAATCACTATTGTTTTGATAATCTTATTCTTCATTTATTTCCAAACTTTATTATTTTTCTATTTTTCTAATTTCATTTATTGATTATGTAATATTTATTTTATTATATTTACAATTTCCCTGCGGGAATAATCATCCTCTACTCACTTGTGACTGGTGAGTTTACAATTGTACAACCTTGGTGTTTGACGCAACTGGTTAGCATATTCTTAATGCACTGTGTCTATGTCCCCCCACAAACCGCTACCTTAAATTACTAACATTAATAAGCGCATCGTAAATGCTATTAAACAAACTGCATTTCAATCGTAAGTTTAACCACAAAGAGTCACTGATGCCACTCTTTAGCGTCCGCACGGGTCGTTTGCCCCAACTGGAAATATGCTCCTACTTCTCCAACAAATTACCCATGCACTACTTAGTCAACCATCTTGCCTAATAAGACAAATGACGTAGTGTGAAATGGAAAAACCTGACAAAAGTGCACACACCACCATCTATTCTTACCCAAACAATTAATCACCCTAACACCTGATTCTCACGCTAAATCGACTCTTTTACCCCAGAAACTTCCATCCAGGAATCATTCGTCTTAAGATGGTCCTACAAACTTCCAGAGTTTAACAATTATCTATATACTTCAACACCTTTGTTTGATGCAACTGAAAATGTTACATATGAAACGAGGGCGAATTCGCAACTGGGCTACCAATTGAGTCCATAGTTTAATCTACTATTCCCTCATGATACTAAGGATGGATCCAGCTTCATCTACTAACCCTAAACATTCGTTTCCCATGGCAGAGTCTTGATTGTTTTTCTTCATGTCATTATTGGATGAAGTATTTTTTTATTTTTTTTTTTTTTTTTTTTTTTTTT